>CAEFZY010002558.1:0-98521 GCA_903066815.1 Brachyrhaphis roseni
TCCATCCATCCATCCATCCATCCATCCATCCATCCATCCATCCATCCATCCATCCATCCATCCATCCATCCATCCATATATCCATACATACATACATACATACATACATACATACACACATACATACATACACACACACACACTTACTATGCTAGCAGTAAAATTCAGCTTTACTGCTAGCATAGTCAGCTACTTGCAGGTATTTAATTTTATGTTCAAACCCATAAGAAGTTGACTTTTTATATTATTGGGCTTGTAATTATTCATCTCCAACTGTTTTTCTCCATCCTGTTACACACACACGCACACACACACGTCACCACCCGTCCACAGAGTAAATAGCAGCAGTTCAGATGACATACTCATCATGGAGAGCTCAGCCAGAAGACGCCCTCCCCTCATTGTTTTCTTTAACCATCACAGCATGTTGATTTGTTTCCACATTTATACCAAATTAATTAATTCCTCCGGCCGAGCTCTGATGTGGCGTTCAGTTTTTCCTTTGTTGTTGTCGCCAATGTTAATATTTCAGGAAGCGACTCCACCCCTCCGCCGGTCAGTAAGATGTCCCCCGTGTCCAACAAGTTTGAAGGCATTCCTCAGCAGCAAAGGTAATGCAGAAACAGACTCGCATCTGTTGTCGCTTTTTAATCATTAAAGGTTTTCTTTGTGAATACAAGACGAGTTTCTTAATCTTGCCTGAAATTTAATATTTCTTCAGCACTACTTCAAGCAACACGAAGTCGACACTTGGTCCAAGGGTTCTTCCCAAACTACCTCAGAAAGGTGCGACCTTTATTGCCCCATTCAGGTTTCAGACTGGAAAAATCCTGTTTCCTTCCCTGTTGTCTTCCTTCCCTCCTTCTGTATTCATGTTAAATTCCAGTATTTTCTATTTTTAAATCAACATGTAGAATATTCCCTGACATTATTTTCCTAGTTTATCGTTTTTCTTTGTGGTTTTCCCTCCAGTGGCGTTGAGAAAGATCGACACCATCCACCATCCGTCTGTGGACAAGCCCAACCTTCCTCCAGAGGTCTTCCAGAAGTCTCCACCGCCAACCGAAACCGCACACAAGGCGCCCCTGGCTGACAGACCCCAGCTGGGCGACCTGCCGCCCAAACCTCAGGTTTCCGAACTTCCCCCGAAGCCGGGAGAACTTCCTCCGAAGCCGCAGCTCTCCGACCTGCCCCCTAAGCCCCAGCTGGGCGACCTGCCGCCCAAACCTCAGCTCAAAGACCTTCCCCCCAAGCCGCACCTGGCGGACCTGCATCCCAAACCGGGGACGTCCGAGTCCGCTCCCCGGCCCCCTGCTGGGGATTCAACGACGCAGAGGCCGCAAACGCAGCCGCCCCCTCCGCCTCAAACTCAGCCGCAGCAGCAAGACTCGCCGTCGCCCAACCAGCAGGTGGCGAACATAGCGACTCCATCACAGCAAACCGCAGAGGACACTAACGGGACGCCGCCGGGGACCGCCGAGACTCCGGTGCCTCTCCCAAGGAAGATCAATACAGTATGAACACTTTTTAGCTTTTGGATAAAAATTGTGTCTGTTTTTATTTATTTACGAGAATTTTACAATGTTATTTTATTAAAAGCAGCTACTCCTTGTCATGATGGCAAATTTTACTGGACGATAAATTGTTGCAGAAATTATTGAGATAACCATGATAATGTTTTGATCCCATTTTCAAGTAGACATGTACAATGGCTATGGCATTACTTTAACTTCTAACAAACATTTAACTCTGGAATTGAAGAAATTTTTAAATATCCAAAATAAATTAACAAATAAAATGTATACTTTATTCTTTGCAAACCAAATTTTCATTTAAAAAAAGGGCTGGATGAGAGCAAGGCACCAGACTGAATACTTTTTCAGCCAGTTTTTAGTAGAAAAGGGGAGAGAAAAGAGAAAAATAATAAATTATCCAAATGGAAATTATTGAACTTGTTTTAATTTATCATGCAATTAATTGATTGATTGCTTATTGCTGGTTTTACAACTCTACATTGGCTGCTGGAAAAGAAAAGTGTTTAGTTGTTGACTTACCATCCAGAAATCACTTCCTACATTCTTGTTGGTTGCTTCTGCTTTTCAAAGATGTAAAGTTGTATAATTGTGAATCTGATTGCAGTCATTTTCATGTGTGAGTGTAAACGTTGAGTTAGGGCTGTGTCCAGTTTCTGCTTATTTTGATTTAAAGACACCCTAAAAGATGTTTTGCATTAGTTATTTTAGCTTTCCTTTTTGTGTGTCCAGGGTAAGACTAAAACCCGGCGGGTGAAGACAATCTACGACTGTCAGGCGGACAACGACGACGAGCTGACGTTCGTTGAAGGAGAGGTGATCATAGTTACAGGAGAAGAGGATCAGGAGTGGTGGGTGAGTTCTGGCAGAAATATCCACGGCGCTGGTTGGATTTCCTCACAACTTTTCGAGATTTCAGTCTTCATTTTCTGCTTCTCTTCCCAGATTGGACACATTGAAGGAGATCCGGACAGAAAAGGCGTGTTCCCCATGTCTTTTGTGCACATCCTGAGTGACTGACAGCCAGACTTGCACTACGTCTCTCCCTAAAGTGGGATTTAATGTAAATAAATATCTTATCACACAGTAAAAGCCCTGGTCACACAGCAGGTGTCCTGAAGAAAACAAAGTAATGAAGAAAACCAAGAAGGCTCATCCACGCTGTACAAAGAATGTGTGTATTCCTCCTCTACCAGTATTATCTTAACCCTTATAGCATGGCTGAGACAGAGCCACTCAAAACAAAACCCTAGCACTTACCTAGAAGTCTATGTTATGCTGTTCCTGTGTATATATGTATGTAAATATATATATTTGTGTGTGAGTGTACATACATGTTTTATTGTACAAAACATGTACCTGCTCTCTGCCTGTCCCAGGTTGGTAGAGCGTGAATTTTATCTGTATTACTTTCACCGGCCCTCGAGTAATTATCAGCTTATATTTCTGTGGGGTTGGCAGAGTGGGGAGGGGGGATAGATATGAAATTGAATGTGAAATAGGTCATGTCATTATTTGTCTTGCATCCCTGTTTACCACCATAGTTGACTGAAGAGGCAGGAGTCTCCCGCCGATCCTCCCCCGAAACGGGGGGAAAGTATTCTCATCAAGTGTTGTTCTTGCTTGCTTTTTTGTGTGTTACACGTATTATGATTGTTTTACCGTACAAAAACCTGCTGCTACTTTGTGGTGGATTTAAAAAAGAAGAAAAAACATTCAAAAGCCTGTGGTTCACTGTAGGTCACTAATTTTACTCCTTGTTACACTGTCCACCCGAACGTATGTTCTGTGTGTTGAAAACCCGACGCCATCTCAGCTTTTCCTTATTGAAACGATGACTGGAAACGAGTGGAGTGCAGCGTTCAGACACTCACCTCAGGGTTTGAAGAGCCACTATAAAAACCTAGCAGGACTACACAGAAAAAAAAAAAGAAGCAGTATATCCTGTTGTTTTAAGCCACTATCGACCACATGTATGGGAATCTCAACAGGACATCTTAGCAATAATGTTTTTTTCACAGGCTAGAAGCTTCAGAACCTGTGTTCACATTTCAGTGTCTTGTAAAACCTCATGAGCTTGAATTTTGTTCAGTTTTTTTAAGTTTGATCTAGTTTGAAATCATTCCTTGTTACTGGAGAACATTTCCAGGTTGCCTGTGAACCAGAAATGTCTTTTAGATGAAGGTTGTGGAGGCTATGTATTTTCACCCAGTCCTCACTGACTTAACAGTTCTTCCCATGTTAAGGAACAAACCCATCAACCCATTGTATCATTAAAAGTGCTGTACCGAAACAATGAGTCGGGGTTTTTTTACTTGTTGTGGTTTGACTCAACTCCAAGGGAAACTCTTACTGCTGGACTTCATATTAGAGGGGAAAATATTCCAGTAGCATTTCAACACATGGGCTGGAGAGATGTTAAAGATTAGGGAACTTACTTGTTTGTGAAATGGAAAGTCTGGAACTCCTGTGGTATTTACTTGTTTTGTTCTGTGACCAGAACAAGAGCTTCTTCAAATTTAACAAAATTGGTGTGAAACATTTGTGTTGCTATCATTTTAAAGATATTAATACATTTTCCAGAGGTCAAAGGTCAACATTTACAAAAATAAATTAAATATGGTCTCAACTATGCTATGTTTCCAGACAGAGATTAAATGTATTGTGCTTTGTTAATGCTGCTAAAATATATGGAGGATTTGATTGACACTAAATTTGCTTGGTTTTCTTAATGTGGGGAGACTGGTTGACCTTTTGACCTCTGGAAAAAGCTTTAAAATTAATTTTTGCTGCACAATCCAGTAAAATGTTTAATTCAAAGACAGGATCCAACTTCACTCAGATGAGTCACTACCTTGGTTTATCTTTGGATCTCTAAATTTTATTCAGCATGCAGAATAAAAACTTCCTCTTCAGTTGGGCATATTTCACAAATTTATACTTCAAAGCTTTCCCTCATGTCTGTTTTGCTTCCAAACATCCAGAATGTTAGGATCTGATAAGTTAAACTTAAGTTCTTTCAAATAAATATAGAAATGGATGCTTTTTTCCTTCAATTGTGTAGCTTATTTAAATCAAAATCCTGAAATTTGAGGCTAAACTTGATCCTTCCAAAGCTGAAGTTTAATGGTAAACCTTTACATTATTCCAATTTCAAGAAGTTGCACATTTTTTGCCCCATTTTCCAAGACTAATGTAATCCATCCTGATGCAACACTGGACAAATCAGGTCTGGAATCAATGTAGATTAGTTTGGCAAATCACTTCAAAGTTCAACAAGTAGTTAAGTTTGTATGTCGCATTTTTAATGTATTCAGTACATTTCCAGGGGAATTGAATTTGAGTTGCTGCCCAGCCTTGCAGTCTTTAGATACATGCAGACTCGTATCTAAAGACTGAAGCTTGTTTGAAATGCAAGTTTAATCATTTTTTTTCAGGTCAGGGACAGAGCTTCAGAATTTTAGTTCACACACAAGAGGTCGTCATTTAAGTGTCATACAGGTTACCTTTACAACCCTTTAGTTGCAAATTTGATAAACTAAACTCTTCCACCCAGTTAGCAATACCTTAAACTTCTCCATGCAATGCTAATGCAACCACTCAAGATATGCACACCATTCCACATTTAACAGTCTTACTTTGCGCATTAGTGTTGAAAACAGTCGTCTAACTCATGCTACATTAAGATGTAGCCTTTCACATTAGCCTAGCTAAAAACCCAAAACAAGTATGCTTTCCATCTTGTCTAAACCTTTTACAAAGAGTTACCAACCTTAACCAGTTTTCATTTAGACACCAAAAAATGTTGGCAACTTGCAAGAATAAGACTTCGTTGAACTCAAATATTTTTTAATTAAGATTCAGTCCAACTTTTCCGAAACTTGGCTTTAAGGAAAATATACGATTCTACAACTTTGAAATTAATATTAACACAGGAATGTCATACACCTTAAAGAAACTAAACACCATTTGTTGCAACACAAATGTCACCTTCTTCAAAATAAAAAGGCTGTTTTGTAGCGTTAGAAGACATGTAAGCTAAAACCAGCTCATTTAGATGGTTGTGTTTTCTGGGAAGCTTTTGACCCTTGCTCCTTCTCCACAGACTTTATCACTCCAACTGCAACCGTCTGCTTCAGGTCTCTTGCTGCAAAGCGACCTGCGAACACAGAACATTGTGAGGACAGGATGTACAATAAGTTGGACATTAGTGCAACCTTTGCTTTACCTAAAGGAGGGTAGGTGAAGAAGCTCTCCACACACATGGGCTTAATGGGAACCAGTTTGACTGTTGCTGCATCTCCAGACTGCAGCAGCTGCGGGTTGTCCTCCAGTTTCTTCCCTGTTCGGCGGTCGAGTTTCTCCTTCAGCTCGGCAAATCGGCAGGTGACATGAGCGGTGTGGCAGTCCAGGACAGGAGAGTAGCCCGTTTTTATCTTCCCTGGATGATTCAGGATGATTACCTAAAAGGGAAGCATGCTTACTTGAGACTGAGGCAAAAAAAACAAAAAAAAAATCATTTATTCAACATTTTAGGCAACAAACCTGAGCTTCGAAGCTGCAGACCTCAGAAGGAGGGTCGTGCTGGGCGTTGCCGGCCACGTCTCCACGCTGCAGGTTCTTTACAGAGACATTCTTGATGTTGAAGCCAACATTGTGCCCTGGCAGAGCCGTATCCAGACCTTGGTGGTGCATTTCTATGGATTTCACTTCTGCAGTGAGCTTGGCAGGAGAGAACATCAAGGTCATGCCTGGTTTGAGGACTCCAGTTTCAATCTTTCCCACAGGAACTGTCCCAATACCTAGAGAAACCAAAAACGGTTAACATCTTATAAACTTAAAATTGACATCGCCTTCCAATGCAACTCTAAATTTTGGAGATGGTAAATTGAGCCAAAATTAAGTTGGTATGAGCATCAGCTCAATAGTGTGAAAATACTTGTTTCATAACCTTTAAATATTTTAGTTTCTCTACTGTAAAAAAAAAATAAAAAAAGTCTGATTAACTTCAAATTGTAATATCTAAATATTGAACCAACATTAACAGCCATCTTGTTTAGATCAGCACATCTCTTGAGGAGGATGGTTGTTTAAAGCATAGGCAATTTCTGGTAAGCTTCAAAGCATTGAACTGGCACTTTAAAATGTGCCAAAAGTAAACGTTAGCAATTAGCTTTAAATGTTTGGCCAGTTCAACGCTATGCAGCTTACCAGAAGTTGCCTGCGTTACATTTGTATCCTCCACAAGAGAAATCAAAAAAGACAGCTGTTAATGTTAATACAATATTTAGATGAGTGGCCAACACGAACTGAACGACTGTCAACATCCTCTGATAAGACTACAATTCTAAAACGGCGCAGAAAATCTACGTAATTGTTCACAACTTCTGCTTGCCGTAAGCCCAGACTGAATATTCAAATCTAGCAGAATGGTGTAGCGCTGCACTGGTATACCTCCAATTTTGTAGACGTCCTGCAGAGGAAGCCGTAGTGGTTTGTTGATTGTTCGCACTGGAGGTTTGATAGAGTCCAGGACCTCTAGAAGAGTCTTTCCGCTTTCAGCACCTTCCCTCAGTCGGACCTTCCAGCCTTGGTACCATGGCATCTACACTCAAATAATTTTAAACGCAGTTCGTTACATCATCTGTCCACTTTAAACTCCTGAAAAGTTACCTTTTGTGTTGGGGTGATCATGTTTTCGCCCATCCAGCCGGAGATCGGAACAAAGGGCACGGCGTTGGTGTCGTAGCCGATCTTCTTGAGGAAGATCTTCACTCCTCGGACCACTTCGTCGTAGCGTTTCTGGCTGTACGGCGGCTCGGTGAGGTCCATTTTGTTCACACAGACTATGATCTGCTTGACGCCCAGAGTGTAAGCCAGTAAGGCATGCTCTCTGGTCTGGCCACTCCTGGAAACACCCGCTTCATATTCCCCTTTGGCCGCGGAGACGACCAGTAGGGCAACATCAGCCTGGAAGACAATAGTTACTCAAACACCACTCAAGAAAAACAGACCATTTATTCTACTGTAGTTTTATTACCTGGGATGTGCCAGTGATCATGTTTTTGATGAAGTCTCTGTGTCCGGGTGCATCAATGATGGTCATGCTGTATTTCTGGGTGTTGAACTGCAGCAAAGAAATGTCGATGGTGATTCCCCGCTCCCGCTCAGCCTTCAGCTTGTCCAGCAGCCAGGCAAACTTGAAGGAACTCTTCCCCATCTGGAAAGAAACGCAAGTACTTGACGGCGTATTAGGGCCACGGTAAAGCAAGTTCCCTCAAAAAGAAAGAAAGAAAAAAAAAAAACCTTGGAAATTTGAGTTTTGAAGATTTTCCATATGTGAAACTTGCATTTGAAAGTTCCAGGCCATTTGAAAACTGCATTTGAGTTTTCTAAAGCAAATGTTTGACTTTTCAAGAAAATATGAGCTTCAAGAGTTTGAGATCAACTCCTAAAACTCAAGTTTTCTAGAAAAAAAAAAATTAAAAATTTGAAAAGTAAAATTTGCTTGGAAAAAATACGGCTAGCAAGTTTCTAGAACTTGAAAATTTGTGTCAGATGTCAAATTTTTAAAACTCAATTTACCAAGGTTTTTTGTAGAAAATTTGTTTTCTAAGTGTTCAACTTTTCAAGCTAAAATTTTCTAGAAAACAAAAACTCAAATTTTATGTCACAAGTTTGAGAACACAGAAATTTTCTATCACTCAAAAATTTGAGCTTCAAAAGTTTAAATTTTGACTCTTGAAGCTCAGAAATTGCTTAGTTTTGTAGAAAACTTTATATTTTAAAGTTCCAGATTAAGCAGACTTCAGAAACTTCACACGGTTCTAGAAGAAATTTGCTCAGTTTCTATCTACAATAGCCCTGATATACAATTACAGGTATTTCTATTGTTTAACATTCCCTCAAAAATAAAACCCCAAAATTTAAGTCTCACCTGGGCTGCAGCTTTCTCAAACTTCTCCAGTTTCCGCTGGTCCACACCGCCACACTTGTAGACCAAGTGTCCAGTGGTAGTGGATTTGCCGCTGTCAACATGGCCGATGATGACGACGTTAATGTGAGCCTTTTCTCTCACCATGGCTGCAGATCAATCTACAAAACGATAATCACTACTCGGATACAACTCACACTTTCTCTCAACGTCTTCTGTAAAATGGGTCAACCAGGCAAAGTCAGTCCCTCTTTATAAACCAGACAAGCCTGAAGTGGAGACAGGTGTGCAGCTTAATTAGGCGTGATTAGTTTCCATTTGTGGGGGAGTGAGACACACAGTGAGAAAACCAGGGGAAAAAACTACTGAATCCTTAGAAACACCCTGTTTAGTACTAAAAGAATTAAACTAACTAATTATTTTAGTGTCTCTATTAGTAAGGAGAAGCAGATACAGAATGGGAAATTATGATTATGGTGCAATGAAAGTGTTGATAAAAACACAAACCTGGGATGACTTTAAGTTTTAACTTTAGTATTTCACCACAAGAAGCCAACATGTAAATTTATCATTTCTCATATTATCTGACACATAAACCGTTTAGTTTGACTTAATAACTAAATAAATATCAAATATTGCATGAGTGTCAACTGTTCCTCATAACATGAAACTAAATTTATTCATATAACGTTTTAGTTTAAGAATTACTCAAAATGTTAATCAAAATCACTTTGGTCACATAGTTTTTATTGTTTAATATAAAAAATGTTGCTCCCATTCACCTTAAACAATTAAACAAATACTGAAGACAATAAAGTAATATTGAACATTTTAATAGGATTAAAGAAAAGCATGAAGTGATCTTTTACATAAAAGTATAGGTGCATTAATTAATTAAGTGATTTTAACATTAACATACACATGAATAATATTAGGACAAAATTGAATCTTTTTGTCTCATTTTTATTGGTGGTTCTTCATAGGTAAGGAAGAAAACATACTGTTGAGTAAAAATACACTTTATTTAAAAATATAATCAGATATAACTCTGTTCTTTGTTACACGTTTCGATTAGATATTAACATATTTTTATATCTCTCTTTTTGTCAGGTGTGAGGAAAAAAAACAACTGTGGCTGAAAATGAAAGATTATGACATAACGACAGATGATTAAAAATATGCACATCGACATAATTAGTCGGTAGTATTTCAATAAAAAGCTGAAACATGAACTGTAACAAAAATGTTTGATACCAAATTTTACATAAAAATGTCTAAACAATCCTGAATTTTTAAAGTGTTTAAAAATGAACTAGTTATTTTTATTTCTTGCAATATTTGGGTTATTTAAACACTACGTAAGGTAATATTCTCAGTTTTGTTTTAAAATGTAATTAATTGGAATTTATTGCGACATCAATAAATCAAAATTCTTATCATGATAAGAAATTTGTCACGATAAATGATAATCGATACAATAATTGCCCACCTCTAATTACACAGCATGTCTCAATATATACATATTTTAATTGAAATATTAACATTGTATGTGAGTTTAAAGAAAAAATAACCATCAAAATTCAAACAACTTGGTCCAATGCTGTGTTTAAAAATGTAAATAATACAATATTTTTCTTGATATTGTCTAATGACTCTACCCTTACCAAAAATATCCAAAAATAAATAAACAAATAAATAAATATTCCACTTCTAAGACATCAGACCTTCCTGTAATCTTCCAATATGGTCCTGATCAATAGCTGAAGGTCTTTATTTGATCAATAGTTTCCACCTTTTCACTCAATACAATATTGTGCAGGGTATGGTAGAAATAAGAGGTGAAAATAGTTTGAGAAAATTTACACTGATCCAGTTTAAACTTATGCTTTAAATGCATAAAAAGTTGGAAAAGATTAAAGGGAGCTGGAGCCACCTTAGCTTCTTGCTCAAGGGCATTTAGGCAGAGCGAACAGCCCTTCTATATCTGTTTCCAGGAGGGTTTTATTTTAGCTGCTCTTAAGATATAGAAGTCCTGATCAAAGCAGATTTAATTATAGCTGTGTTCTGTAATAATCCTATGGAGGGAACAAATGAAGAGTCTCTCCCCTGGCCGCTATGGCAAGCCATTGTGACAATTAATCAAGCCACAATTCTGGTGCTGGTTAATCAGAGGTTTTAACCCACAATCACCATTTTCAAAATATTAGACATAGTTCTTCCTTGCAGAAATTGTCACATTTTGTAGTAATGTGTCTTGGTTTTAAACTTCAGATAAGAAATCACACCAAAAGTATCGCTGTCCATTAAAAAAGCAGTTTTGTAATGAATTTTTTACACTAAATTCTTCTGTTTTTGCAGTTTCACCCAACTTATGCGCTTTAGATCATGAAGCAAACTTTAATATTAGACAAAGATTATCCGAGTAAATACAAAATGCAAGTTTTAAACCAACCTTGGTGATAAAAATATTACTCCTACTCTCATTAAATCATTAATGCACTTTTGGGATTTTCAGAAATTTGCCGGAAAGAAGAGCATCCTACTGACAGAAAAACATGGTGGTGGTAGTGTGGTGGTGGGGGCTTCAGGACATGCATAGCATCCCTTATTATTTTACTCTGCAGCAGAACATCCCAAAGGAGAACATAAGGCCATTAGTTGGATGTCTGATGCTAGAAAATCTTCATTTTCATCTCATTGGGGTGTTAAAGTCATTTTTATTTTGGGCCATATCAAGACCCTGAAATTTCTGAAAGGGCTGGTTGCGCCATAATATACTGATAAAACCCATTAACAAACTGTTAAAATATTAATAACGAATCTTTCTTAAAATGAAAAAAATATCGAACAATTTTTCACATTAATCAGTCCGGGATTTTGTGATTGTTTGTGAATTTTTGGCTTTTAAAATCACTGATTTTGTGATGCTAATTTAGAAATATTTGCAAGAAATGTAGCTATGTTTGCACTTATGTAAATGTAACTTTTTGATATCAATAAAGGCAGCAGAGTTGCACCAGGAAGAGATACTTTTACCTGCAAGTATCTCATAAACTCAATGGTTTTGACCATTTTTTGGGGAAAAAATTGTAATAAAGTCACAATTATGTATTACCATGAAAAAGTGTGGAGATCTAAAGCTTTTATGCGAAAAAACCACGATTGCAGAATCTCAAAAACTGGAGGAGCTGATTGACGTGATTAGACAATAAATGGATGAAAACTACTTTGATTTGATTGATAAAACAATTTTTAAGTAAACAACAATTATCTTGAAGGTTATTTGTCCCTCTGGAGGCAAGAAGGCAACATAAAAAGCTACGGCGGGCCGGATTTGGTCCTTTGGCCTTGAGTTTGAGAATCCCTTGAAGAGCCTGTGTAAATATAAAATGTTAAATTGACTTGCCATACAGAAAGGGGCGGGACTACCCGGACTCCCCTCCCTGACCACAATGACGCCGAACAAGAAACCCGGAAACATTCGCAGCAGCAGCAAATAGCTCTTCTTCTCCTTTGAGCCGCTGCTTCCAGCGTGGTATCTAGAAGTCGACTCCAGTGTTTCTCAGCGAGCATCAAGGTAAATAAAAGAAACAACGCTAAACAAACAGATAATATCAGCACATTCGCTACTTTTCTGCTTTTCTTTCCTGCTTCTCAACTATCCGCCTCCACCTTCCACTAGTTGCCAGTGAGCAAAGCTCGTTTTCCTGTTACATCCTGCTCCTCTTGTCGATGAATGAATGAGCTAGAAACGTGTGCTGCTTTATAATAAAACCTCCGCCTTATGGCGGATTAAAACAGCGGAAAATGTTACCGTGAACTCGCCGCATCCTGTGCATGTACCGTTAACTTCCTCTTTTCAGAGCAGCGGTTTTCTCGGCTCCGCAGCTAAGGCGGCTGAGTTTTCCTTTATTTGGATCGAGTCTTTGAACGTTACACGCTTGACCCATAACGTGTGATTACAGCCCGGCTGCGGGCTGGCTGTTTGGCCTTTACATTATAGTATTTACTCAGGTTTAGACTGAAAGCGTGCGGCTCGGATTGAGAAAACCTTTCAGGCTGCCAATGATGCATCATTAAAGGAAATGCACACACTGACAGCTGGGCCATATGTGGAGCTGGTTAGTCTTTGTTTTAATAGGTCTAGAGGTAACCACACTGGTGCATAAAGTTGTTTTTATTCGCTAGATTTTTATGTTGAAGTCATTAACCTAGTGACTGAAACACTATAATCCAACTTGCGTCATTTTATTTTCTCATTGTTGTAGCTAGAGGGGAAAAAAAAAAAAAAGAGTATAGTCCTACTTTAAATTAAGGCTAAAAAGACATGGATGTGAATTTCTTGAAATTTATTTTGTATCTCAAAGCTTGAACCCAGCTAAAAATTATTTAGTGACAAAGTTATCTAAATTTTTGCATTAAAAATATGCTTCTAACCTTAACAGCCTATTTGAGATTCAGTATTTTAGTTGAAACATAATTAAATTAGGGATCAATTGCATAATAAATTAAAATTACCTTAATAATTTCCATTTCGATTATGATTTTAAAGGTAGTTTCGTTTACAGAAACATCATACTTATGATTTAGGTTGTGTTTTTTATTTCAGTTTTAATTTATTGTTTTTATTTTTGGGTATTTAAAATATCTTCCACAGTTGGGTGTTGTTTACAAAATTAAAGTTTGTAGGTCTTTACAATTTATATTATGTCTAATAAGTTCAAAAAAGTGCAAACAAAATGTAGTTGTGCTTATATAAAATAAGAATGATTTATTTTATTCTCCTTTGGGATAAATAACACATTTTTGAATTGAATGAGGAAGTTTTATTGTAGTTAGGAAACACCTTTATGTATCCTGGCATCTTCACTGCATTTAAAGATGTCTTATTGTAGGAGTCTGTGGAATATTTTTACTTGTTTCTCAGTAAAACTGTATTCTGCTTCATGACTTAATTTTATTTCCCCATTCCAGCCATTTTTTTTTTTTTTAAGTTTCAGCTGGAGATCAAAACATAAAGTTTCTCATTTTTCTTTAAAAGTTTGACAGATTTAAATGTTTTTTCTTCAAGGACTGTAACATAAAATAAAAACATAGTGTAAACTATATGGTAGTTTTCGATTAAAACTAGAAACAAAGCTTAAAAAGGTTGAAGTCCATCCTGGCATTTGTGTATCTACACACCAAAAAGTTTTGTTTTTGTTTTGATGTGTTTAAAGATGGAAAGGAAAAACTCATTATTTTTGTTTGGCTTTCTCAGGTAGTGCATTTCAGATGCAGGGAAGTAAAGTCATTGTTACTTTTTTTAAAAAAAACATTTTGCTATAAACTACACCACTTTTTTAGGGATGGGTTTTGCATAAATTGCCTAAACAACTGTAGCCTGGTCACAGTAAGGCTGTGTTTTGTTTCCTTCCTGCCCAGCCTTTGCAACAGCTGTTGTTGAAAGTGGAAATGAAATGCTAAGATAGCTAAATTTGCTCATCACATATTGTGGAAGTGCAGCATAAACATTGAGCCTGTTTAAAAAGGAGCTCAGGCTGCTGGTCAGGACACTGACACACACAGTTTTATAAAGATCTCACACAGCAGATATAGTTCTAATTTGTGGCAGCTACAGTTTACAGAATAACCCAGTAGTTGTTTTGACTTTTATTTCCTTTTTGATGATTTAGAAACAATAACTTTTAAACCCTTGGAATATTTTGTTACCCACCACACTTTTTGGGAAAAATGTTTAATTTAAGTTCATTTATTCAGTGGTAGAGGGATTAAAGTCATTTTTAAGCATGTAAAATTTCATGATGCGTTTCTGTGTTAATGTGACACAACTGCTTTTCTTTCTGTGCAAAAGGGGAAAAATTTAGAAACATTTGTGCTTGTTTATGACGGTAAATGTGACTTTTTATTACTCGCTGTATAGATCAAGGACTACAATCTGACATCAATTAAGGCTGAGGCAGCTGTTTAGTACAAGTAAGAAAGTTTTTGACAATTTTTCAGAAAAATTAGCAATAAACTCCCCAAAAGAGTGCAGCGATTTGTTGATTTTGTGTGAATTTCCATGATAATTCTCAAGAATTTGGCAGTTAACAAATAAAAACGGCATTGATTTGATTGATAAAATGATACTTAAGCACACTTAGCGTTTAGTCTAGAATCTCGAGGGCCACATAAAAAGCCATGGCGGGCCAGATTTGGCCCTCGGGCCTTGAGTTTGACAGGTTGTAGACAAACAGTCTAAGTTGTATCTTTCTATTTTGTATATATTTTTTTATTACGACGTTCTGCTGTTGTGCGTAATAAATGTGAATGACTGGTTTATTCTTTTTGCCACTGACATTTTGCTTACTTTGCACTATTTCAAATGACTGGGAGGCATGACAGTACCTGACTGGTGCACCGGTTGTAGGATGTTGGACATGGTAAAACTTGTTGCATGCTCTCTCATAATAAAGTGGCAGAGTTGGTTACTTTCTTCTCCAAGAAATCCTTTCCGCCTCCTTTTTTATTTACTGCTGCAGCCCAAAAAGTGGCAGAAGGAAGAAAGTGAGCCTCCTGTTAAATACGTTTTTGTTTGTTCAGAGAACAATCGGTTTCTGTCTCTTTGTAGAGCAATTGTGAAATGACAGAAATGGTAATCTGTTCACCTGGCACAAAGCTGGAAGTCTCCGTCATGTGCAGGTACAGACGTGCAGTCGCTCTTAGGCATGACCCTTTTCTTGGAAATTAAACGTTTATCCCATGCTGTGCAGCAAAACAGAACAAAGGACAAATGAAACAAGCCGTAGAAATCCAGTGAGTGAAAGTTTTTCACATAATTTCTCCTGAGAATTATGTCTTTAAGAGGAAACGGATGGCAAAACTGCAGCGGCTATAATTCCTGAAACCTAGAATGAGTGTTGCTTTTATGTATGTGAATATTTAATTATTTTACCACAGTTTTATGTTGTTGGTTATTTTTAAAGGTTTAGTTTGTTTGATACAGTGGAGTGTGAAAGTGAACTGCAGTGGCTGAAAATGTAATTTTGCGATTTTGGTCCCAAATCAAACCAAATCTACCAGACTATCAGGTGTTAAATCTCCCTGAGAATCTGTGCACAGCAATTACTCTATTCTTCATCCAACCAGAGAAAACTCAGGTCAGTCTGGTATCTCGTTCACAGCACTACAAACCATATGAGAGAATATGTCTGAAGTTTTGTTACTTTGTACCTGAAAACAGCCCATGCCTACTTTCCATTGTTGCCATAGTTTCACCTGATGCAACCACAAAACCAGGCTGTAGTCTGAAGTTCTGTCCAGACATCGTTGACTTGGACCAGACCCAGAAGTCCTTCTTTAAAGCCAACTTGTGCCACTGAGCTTTATTCTGCAGGTTTGCAGGATTGCGCCAGCGTCTGGTAATATGCAAACCATTTCCAGCAGCAAGCGGACACACAGCCCCACTTGAAACGTCTCAGCTACTACAGCCTTTGTTTCACATTCAACATGTTTTTATTCACTTTCTACCGAATGTTTTCCTAAACCTGCAGATTTCCCAGAATATCAGTTCGTGTGTTTGGTTATTTTTAGCTTGTTTGAGGTTTAAGCTCCTTATTCCATTCGAGGGGCGTTGTTTTTCTGCTGTGAAGTAGGTTGACACAATAACATGAGCAATTGTGTAACTTGTGGAAGCCTAATAAAACAACCACAGGCTCTTCAGCACAACTTGGAGCGTAAGATTTAGATGTTTGCATTACCTCATTGTATCCACCTTGTGTAATACATATACTGTTGTGCTGATGATGAGTCCGGCTGCCTCTGGCCTTCACAGAAAACAGCCTAATTGATCTGTGGTAGTGCTGCTGGTGCAGTTATTGAGATTAGCATTCTCTGACTGATCTGCCGGCCTGTTCAGCTCTCTGCTGCAGCGTCGTTAATATTCAGGTCGGATTTTTGACAAAGATATTTAATTTAGTTCATTGCTATAATTTAGGAATTTGTGCCATTAGATATGAGGTTTAGAGACTCGTATGATAAATTAGAATAGTATTGAAAATAGGGAAGCTAATGATAATTTTAGTAATCGGTTAATCTATCAATTTATTGTCATGATTAATTGGATAAAAAAAATTCAGTGAACCACTTATGGCTTTTTGTACAATTAGAAAAGCATTACAATAAACAAATGATTCAATAAATTAGAATAGTATTGAAAATAGGGCTGCAACTAATGATTATTTTAGAAACCGAATAATATATTTTTCTGACGATTAATCGATTAATTGGGTAAAAAAAAAGGTTATCTCCTAAGCCTTTATATACATTAGAAATACAATAAAATATGTAAATAAACAAATTAGTCAATAAAATAGAGTAGTATTGAAAATAGGGCTGCAACTAATGATTATTTTAGAAATTGATTAATCTATTTTCATGATTAACCAGATAGAAAATTCAGTTAACCAGTTAAACCTTTATATACAATTAGAAATACGTTAAAATACTCTACACCAAATTGTGTTAAAATGAGGAATGCTGAACATTTTTTGAAGTTACAGTATTAGTTTACAAATAAGGAAATATTTAATCTTTTAACACATCAGCATCAAATTATTGGTGCCCCTCTATTTGAGAAGTACTAATATAATTACACACAGATTTATACTTGGAAGCCTTTTTCTGTTAATTCTGATGATTTTCACTTGTAGTGAATTAAAACAATCATATTATTACATTAGACCATTAAAAAACAAACATTTTTAACTGAAAATTGTGGGTTTAATGCTTAATACCAGTTTAAAGGTTGTTATTTACAAAAGGTACTTTTAATCTAACACGCCTCATCTTGATGATTATTCTAGATTAGTGAATAAGAGCTTTATAAACTGCTGGAGGGATTTGTTTTCTTCATGCATGGTTGGTTCCTCAATTTCAAGTGATTCTCCATCTTGAATCGTAGCTGCATGTTTGCTCTTGTCTGTCAGCCGGTCAGAGGTGAAATGATGACATACTTGAGTCATTAGTGAGGGAAGAACAGCCTGTCGCCAAATTCATGTTTCTACACATGAATGAGTTATTAGAGAGCAGGAAGTTTGTGCAGTTGGATTTTTCTTCTTACTTTACTCTCACTGATGTGTTTCTGAGCTCTTTCTTTAGTACCTGAAGTAGGGCTGGACAATAAATTGGTGGGGTTTTTTTTCCCCCGTCAGTACAGTCATTGGGTTTCCATAGTTCAAAATGAACTTGTTTGACAAGTTTATATTTGTTTGGATCTTGAATCCAGGTTAAATACAAGGATCAGGAGAAGTTTATATTTTTCTTTTTTATGACAACGAAGACTTAATAATAATGATAATGACAGAAAATTATTTGATTAGGTGGAGCCACAAATAAACGTCTACTGTTCATTGATTAGGGCTGCAACTAATAATTATTTTAGTAATCGAGGAGGGCTGAACATAGAAGTGCGCCACATCCTTTTTCTCCCACTTCACAATTATACACCGGTTTGTGTTGGTCTACTGCACAGTTCTGCAATCTTTAAAATCCAAAGAGCCAATTTTACCCTCAGTTCAGCTAAATAAAATTCATTTAGAGCCACAAATGTTACCTGATCTTCCAGAAAAAAAAAATACTTGTAATTTTTTATAATTATCTATAGTTGGCAATTTATTTGTGCAAAACCAGCATTTTATTTCTATGTATATTGAAAGAGAGAAAAGACATGGATACGTCACAAAATATTTTTAAAAAGCACAAGGTCTCCATTTTAACAAGAATGATGGTCTATTTCATCATTTTATAATGTAGTACATTAAAGTTTTTACTTGTAAGGTTAGAAAAGTTGAATAAGAAGTAGGCTTGTAGCAGGATCGACTAATCGAATTTGTGGTTTTAGAAGATTTAATTTCTGGAAATTCAGGGTTTTCATTCTTTTTCAAAGCTTTTTTTTTTTTTTTTTCAATTTTAAGATGTTTTGGAAAATTTGTATCTTTATTCTGATATTCTGATGTAATTCTTGTAATTAAACAAAAATTCTTGCAGCATGGCTCTGCTGACCAAAAAGCCACTTTTTGGAAATATTTTCTGTTTGCGATTTCTTTTTCAGAAAAGAAGACAAGAAAAAAAAATTTGATTAAAATCTGATCAGGTTGGAAAAAATCTGAGATTTTACTAAAGACTTTATTTTTGTAATTAAGCAAAAATTCATCATACAACTCACTGAAGGGTCAATTAAATTTTTTTTTCCAGTAAAATCTGACCTGGTTGGAAAAACCTGAGATTAAAAAAGTTTAATCATTAAAATGAGCGCCGTGGTGTGAAAGTCTATTTTCTCTCATCCTGTATTCCTTGAGAGACTACAATATTTACATAAATAATACGTGCTAGACACGTGGCCAGCTTCCTTGTTGCTCTATGTCCGTTTTCAGCTCTTCTCACAACATTTGAGGTGTAATTTTTAGAATCTGTAACTTCTGCAAACCCCTGCTGCATTGCTCATAAACTGAGTGCCTTCTTACTTTGTTATTCTTTAATTGACCCACGCTGAGTGTTTTGCTGTTAAATAAGCAGAAAATACAGTCTGGAGCTTTGCAGGGGTTCCTGCTGTGGTTTGTGTTTGTAGCCCTTGGCTGCCTGGAGAAATACTCCTGATTCTTGCCTCTGATGTGTATGAGTCAGTGTGTGTGCGCCGGTTTCTGATCGCGAGCATTCCTCTCAAGTCTCACTTCCGTCCTGTGATGTGAGCTTTATCTGAAGCCCTCATAAAGAGCAGTGTCGCTTTTTCCTGAAGAAGAAGGTTTTTAGCAGGATGCTTTAGCTTTCTACCTCCTGTTTGCTGCAACATCTTCACACCAGCTGTGGAAAAACGGAGAGCTATAAATAACGTGACCTACTCACAACTCACACCTTTAACAAATGCACAAAAAAAATCCCTTCAGGGTCTTGGTTTGTTGGTATTTCTCCTCTCAGACACACAGATTGCTTGAATCCACTGCAACCAAAAAAGAAAAGCATTTATGATGATTTTATTCTGGCATGTTAAACCAGGCATGGCATCCTCATGTGGCCGCCCACATGTCAGTGGACACAAAGAGCAGGCGTGTTGCTGCAGATGGTAAATCAGCATGGTGTAAATTCAGCTTTTGCATGAGCTGCCCCCGCACCAACCTGCCATCCACTTTTGGTGTTAAACATCACACATACTTTACATCTGAGGCGAGGTTTTCTTTCTCTTCAGTCCATGCTGTGCAAGCATGCTTCATACAGGACTTTTTTAATGCAAAAAAAGATTTTAAAAATCTGTTTTTTTAAATAAAAAAATGAAGGAAAATCCAACTTTTAATTTGAGTCATTATTAAGCAGTGAAAACAAATCCCTCAGGAAATATTTAAATATTTTGTTTTTTTACAAGCTCACTTTAAGAAAACCATGTTTTACCAGTTGGACAGCACTTTATATCGACACACAATCTGTCAAGATTCTTCAAGGCCCACAGCATCACACATCCTCCACCCTGCTTTACATTTGACACAAGGTTCTTCCCCAGATTTCCATCCTTTTTGTTTGTTAAACTATGTGTGTGTGTGTGTGTTGTTGAAAAACCTGGTCTTAGTCAACATTTTGAGTTAAATTGCACATTTATGTTTATAATGGAGAGATAGAAAAGGCAAAATTGTTTTCATCTTGTGCCGATAAATGTAGGAAAGTTTAACATGTTCAATCTTGTTTACTTTTTGTCTCATGTTTTGCTTCGGTTTTTCAGAAAGGCTGCAGGCTTCGTCTTGGTTTTACTTTTATTTTGCATTTCATCTTTGGAGCATGAATTTTCCATGTAATGATTGGTCTGCTCTGTTGTTGGTGTGTTTAACTTTGCTGTTGCATTAAGGAAGGCTATCCATGCAAAAATATTCACTCCTCAAACTTTTTCACACAATTGAAACATTATTTTATGAATGTTTCGTGATGTAGACACACAAAGTAGTGCACAACTGTGCGGTGGTGGTAAATGATACATGATTTTGAGATGTTTTACTAATAAGTCACACATTTAGATGTTTATTTACCCTACGACACCTAAATGAAATCTAGTCCAACCATTCGAAATACATAGAAATACAAACTTTGAAGGAAAAGAAGAACTTGCAATCCTAAAGTCTATCAAATGGAATAACAGAGAGATAAAAATTGTTTTAAATATTATAGTCACTGGCATTTTTCTCTATAAAAATGCTGTGGAAAGGTTCAAACGCTGCCAGATTAAAGTTTAAATATTAGTTCTTGTGTGTTGAGAACATTGTTGTGCTGCATGAGAATTAATGTTTCAAAAGGTTTTCGCAATTTTTGTACTAAAATATGTAAAAAAAAAGATATATATATATATATATATATATATATATATATGTTATCGTGCAAATATAACAATCCGCTCTGAATAAACATGTTGATTAACTCAGAGGCTGGTCTGCAGTCATTTGAATGTTTTAAATGTGAATCAGGACTAAATGTTTGTTCAAAGGGATGCAAGAAAGTAAAAACCTCATTACATATCTGATTATTATTCCTACAAACTGAGGATCTGATCTCCTTCAGTCCTTAGTTTCTACTTTATTTAGAAAATAAACACTCCAGACATGCAGGGAAATATTGGTCAGCTGAAAGTAATGATTTATTGTGAATAATATCTTTTATAACACTTCTCATATAACTCATCCCCTGTGTGATTTAAGCAGATTTTTTTTAAAGCTTTCATTAGGTTTCAAAACTGTTAATAAGACTCGTAGCTCATCTCTGAGACTGTGACCCCCTGCTGGGTTACGGCTCTCTAGACTTGTTTAATTGTAGCTGGGAGCTATGAGCAAAGCTGAATTGCACACACATCCCTCCCAACCCCCCCCACACACCCCAACACACCCCCACCAACACCCCCCCGCACACACACACACACCCACACACACATATGAGCTCATCATTGTTGGTTTTTCCTGCAGCAGTGATGAATGACAGCAGTCCTAGTGTTCATGAGCCAGCAGCCTTGCTGCGGTCCTGCTTTTAAAAAACAGATCTCATTAAGTTTAAATTTTTCTAATTTCAGCTAAATAAACATTTTCAATGGACCAAACCAGAGTCCTAAAGCAAGTTATTCACAGTAATTGCTCTGTACTACCTTTTAATTTTTTATGTACTGTAAATAACTTAGGAATTGTTGCATTTTTTTCACTAAAAAAGTGTTTTTCCATGTTGGAGAAAATGTCAATTTGTCAATTTATCTACATTTCCCATAAAGAATCACCACAGAAACCAGCTTAAGGATCAGACTGCTATTGATATACTGTCTTAAAGCCCGTTGAAACACTAACAAACTGCTCCACATACTGTAGGCTTAACCTCTGTGACCTCGTGTGCTTAGTCAGGCTGTGGGCGTTTGCTGCGACGCATAGCTGAGTCCTGAGTTGCCCCACCTCGTATGGCAGCTGTGCCTCGTCAGCTCCGCTGGGTTAAGAGCTGCTTACTGGGAGAGAAGCACCTCTAGGTTCAGAAAGATATTTTTCATGATTGGTTGACTGGTTGTATGCAGGCAGAGGATGGAGCTGGCAAAAAGCCTTGTGCGCCCAATTAGAGCTGCACGAGTTGAGTCTTAAAACTGAAAGCTCTGTGGGAATATTTTTACATCTTCTGGTTTAGTTCTTTGAACTTTTTTTTTTTTTTTTTTTACACCTCTTGAGTTGATGGACGTAAACATCAGCTGAATGAGTGTGGCGCGTCGCTGCTGCTTCACAGCAGAAAGCAGTGAGCCGTGTAGAAAACCTGAGGTGAATCAGAGGAAGTATTACACAATAGGAAGTGCCATGTGCTTTCTGAAAGTCTGTTCACTCTGTAAGGACTTAGAAACTCTTTAATTAGCTCTGTATCTATGATGCAGGTTGTAAAACGTACCACTCCTGCTAGCTTAGTGCAGAATTTCCTGGTTATATTTCCTTGTTCTGATTTTTCTTCACTTAAGTCAAAGGTGAAAAGGCATTTTTCACTGGCCTTTAGAAATAAAACAACTTTAGATCTTGCTGTTTTTTAAGACTTTTTTTTATCTTCTTGGTTGAGTTTAATGTTTTGGCCTCTCTTTCAGAAGCTGACCTCTGCTGGAAGGACTGTCCACCCAGGGGCCACCTCCCAGGCCAGGCTTCCCTGCTCCTGCATAACTCCACTGCTGGTAAGTCTCTCCGCTCACCCCTCCTCTCCTTTTTCTGTCACACTGACTTTAATATCACCTTGCAAAAGTTTTCATACACCTTAAACAAATGTTTAAGGGTATGTTTTGGTGCATTTTGAGTTATTTATAGATTCTGAATGTGTAGATTCTGAGTTTTCCAATGATGGAAAACACATGGAAATCAAAAGAAGTACTTTAACTACAAGTGTCTTGTGCACTAATGACGTTTTAGGGATACTTATATTTTAGAAGGATAGTAAAAGAAAAGTAGACTTGAGTTGCTTTGGCGAAAACAAACATTTTATTTAATAATTTGATTTTTGGTGTTAAGATGGAGTTAGTCAGCGTGGGGTGCAGCTCTGCTCACCGCCTCGTCACCATCATATTGCATTCAGCACAGTTACAGACTGAGATCTGCATGCATGCAGCATGCGTTCAAAAGCAAAAGATAACAGTGTTCAAAAGCAAAAGTTCTGCAACTCACCCTGAGAATCTTTCCACCGGTATCTTCATGTTTTATTTTAGTGACCTGGTCTTAAGCCATTTATCTGTTATTATTTTTAAACAGAATCCTTTGGTAAGCTAACTGCAGTGTGGCACTTTGAGCTAACGTCACTGCAAATAAACGGTTAACACGAAGTACCTTGCGCACTACCAGTGGTCTGGGGACCACAGTTTGAGAAAGACTGTCTTAAACCTTATCTCATGTTGTTGTTTCAACCATTTTAAGGGGATTTAATGTGATTCATATATCTATGTAACCTTCATTTCCTTCAGCTTTAAGTCTTCCTGCAGTTGATTCCAATTTGACGGAGCAGCAAATTGTAAGGATTCTTTTTGCCTTAATGCATATTAGGCACAGTTAATAAATTTATCAATGCTAATGGTTCATATTTGGGAAGGAAAATTATACAATCTTAAAAATGTGGAGTGTAAATCACTACAAATCTAACTGATCACACCCAGTGTGGCCTGCATCCTTAAAAACTCTTAAAATGCCCTAAATTTATTCAAGAAAAGTTAAGTTGACCTTAAATACATTAATCACAGGTCTTAAAAAGCATTTAATCTCGTATATATAGGATTTTTCTCGCTGGACCTTTCTATAAGATAACAGTTTGAGTTCCGGACAGTCATTGGTTGAGGCTACCGCTAGCTGCTAATATACCCTTTCTAGCTAACTAGCTAGCTACAAAGAGCCAAGAGCCACAAACAGACCTAAGAAATTTCCCAGTTTTGTATTTCTAAACACCTGAAATCCATCGCCGCTGCTTCTGCTACCACTTCTCTCATTTGGTGCAACACAAACTCTGAAGTCACAGGTTTAGTGGATTTCAAATATGTCAGTCAAGTTACAGTCTTCTGTATTAAATAATGTTTTATATATACTATATATACACACAGTATATATATAGATAGATATCTACATAATCTTTTGTATGTTTCTGTTGTGATGAGAGTCTTAAAGTCTTAAATTTGAGTTTGTGAAACATCAGCCTTGATCTGTTCATGCATTAATAATTTCTACCTGAAAGAACTTGTTTGTTGTTTCCATGTCTGCATTTTATTAGTAAATGCAAATTTTAACTGATAAACTATTTCTGTACTGTTATCTTGTATAAATCTACTTTTATTTGTTTGCGTAGCTTTTTATAACCAAACACGCAGCTCTGTCGCGTCCTGATTTGAATAGACCGCATTGCGTAAATACCCAATGATTGTGTGTTATTCCTGCTTTTTTCCTTCCCTATTGTTCCAAACGGCTTAGCTCATGGAGCATGTGGTGACTGTGAATGAATAGGAGATTTTGTTGAAAGTTGACCTGGTTATTATTTGAGTTTATTCTTTTTCCCAGTCAGAGATTTCCACTGTGACTCAGAGTATTTTAGGTTTTGTTTATGGAGGCCTCACAACAGTGTCGGAAATCGCCGTCATTTGGTTTAGCTTGATTTGCTGCAGAAGTCGAAGACGACACCTCGTTCAGATTAAAGTATTTTCGTGAGAAGAAGTCACATTTGGGTGGAAAGTTGTTCTCTGTTTTGTTTTGATTCTCCTGTTTCCTATTAAATAACTCTTTAGCAGCACCTTATAATGCTACATGTTCAGATGTTTGCTCTACCCTAAAGGTCAAATGTTAAAAATAAGTTTATAGATTGGAAAAAGATATTGACTTGGTAGCCACTGATAACGCAGCATAAACTAGTGGTGGGCGATAAGGACTTAAAGTTTTATTATGATATTTTGTGGGACTATTGAGATTTTTTTTAGGTGCACAGCAATCAAACAAAATACTACTCTGGAGAAACATTCCCATTTGTAATGTAATTTTTTTATTATTTATTTTTATCACTGAACTGCACACAGTAACTGAATTTAATCATATTTCTAATTTATTGATATCTATTAATCTCAGTGGAGAAAATGGTAAAGCTAATAGTTCAACAGTATGGACAGTTGTAGGAGTTTTAAACATTATTAATTGGAAATTATTGCGAAAACGATAAATCTAAAATTCTTAGGTTAGGGAATTTATGATGATAAATAACTTGTCTATACATTTATTCATCCTGTTATTCAACAATAATGTCCATCCAGCAAAACTACTTTCTTTTCATCGTGACTGGCTTCCTTTATTTCCTGCCTTCCTGACTAACTTTTTTTCTTCTTTTTGCATCCATGACTGATTTTATTTTATTATTATTTATTATTCTTGCCTCCTAGCTTCTGATTCAGCCCACCGCAGTGTTTTACCAAACACTTAAACATTTTGCAGTAAAACAGGTCCACAAGGCTCTATTTTACGTCCAACACTTTTTAAATGATAAATCCTGCCACTGTAACAAACAAACAATTTCTTTGGAGATGGTGCATCAATTTTCACAGCTTTGCTAATTAAATGCAGCTTTATAGTGCTGAGTCTCTTGCTGACCCACCACTGGATTCCAGAGGATTTTGTTCAGTTCAGTTGAACCAAAACACAAGTTTTTATAATTGGCAAAGACTTTCTGAAAAAGAAACTCACAGTATACCTATGAACTCTGAGAAATAACCTTTCGGACCATTTTACTTGTGCCTTTCATTAGAAATGGGCTCCAAGGTTTGTTTGTTTTTTTTAAACTGAATTTGCTTTAATATTTAATTCCTTGTTTTTGGACTTTTGTGAAATGAAGTTATTACTGATCATTCACTGTGATTTAAAGGGGGGTGTATTTTTCAGTATTATACACTTCAATTGATGTAAATTTGTACAACTTTCCCTCCAAAATAGTAAAATGGTTCTTTCTTCACAGAATGAACACTGTTATTACTTGTTTTTATTCTTTTTAAAGCACCTTCTTGCTTAAAAGTCCTTAATAAATAAATACACAGGAATTAATTGATAAAAATATAACCTTAAGTTATGGACTGAGACATTGTTTCGCACTAGTATGAATTAATAACTTAAACAGGAAGGTAACAGCGTCTCTGAGTTAAATTACAACCCGGCTTATCTAAAAAGCATCACCTTATCATTGAAGTTTGAAGTTTTTCATGATTATCAGCACAGATACAGACATTATGCAAGGTAGCCTTTGGTGCGTTTACGCTTATTATGGGCTTAATGTGCTGCAGTGTGGGAGTATTTGTAAAGCCAGCTGAGGAAAGGAAATGTATTGTTGACCATAAAAAGGAGTTGAGTAATGTAGGTGCTCCCGGCTTCCTGTTTCCCCATCAAGGCCAACGTGTTTATGTAGTTAGAGGGCAAAAGGTTACAGTTGACCCAAAAGAACTACTCTGTGTTGGAAAAAAATTATCAGACTTATTTTTTATAAATAATATCCATTGTCTGTTTTGATGCTTCCCAGTTTCCCATCAGCGCTCAGTTTTCCTTTCTTCACTGAAACAGGATTCCAACTTTTTTTCATATCAGAACTCCAAATTTAACTAGAACTTTTTACAGATTTTTTGAAATAAAACATGAACAAACATTTACAAAACATTCATGGCAGCCAAACGTTGCTATGGTGATCAAGCTTTGAATGTGGAGCCTGGAAAAACAGATTGTAACAAAGGAAGTAATGAAGAATGGATGAACAAATGGATGGATAAAATAATGAACGGATGGATGAATGGATGGATGAACAGTTTGATGGATGGATGGATGGACAAATGATTGAATGATGGAAGGATGTATGAATAAATGGACGAACAGTTGGATGGATGAATGAATGAATAAATGGATGAACGGTTGAAGGGATGGATGAATAAACTTATGAACGGACTGATGGATGAATGAATAAATGGACTGACGGTTGGATGGATGAATAAATGAATGGTTGAGTGAATGTGTAGGTAGATGGATGAATAAATGGATGGATGAATGAGTAAATAGGTTTCATAGGGATTGGTGGACTGATTGGTGAGTGAATGAATTTGTGAACGGATGGATGGATGGATGGACGGACAAAGTGAAAGACCTGGAAAATACGTAAATAGTTTCCCAAACTGCAGGAACTCTGTCCAAACCCATCCTGTCTGTTTGCATGTCTCCCCATCCTTGTTGTATTTTCCGTCTTTGTCTCCTTGGAAATTGTTACCATGACACACAGCCGCCATCTGATTGGCCAATGCAGACTCCTGGAATGCTGCAGCGTTTTGACAGCGACGCCTCAGGTGCTGCTCAGCTGACACACTCAGTCAGTGTTCGCCAGTGTGTGACCTAGCGTGGTGCGTGTCCGTGGCTTTATAGGCTAATGACGAGCTCAGACCCATTCACTGAATGGATGAATGGAGAGCTGTTTGACGGAGCGCGACCCTGTGGCGGTACACAGGAAGTGGATAGGTGGTGCATTATGCATGGAGGATGGAGCTTAGTTAATGCAGCAGCCTGTGTGAATAGATGCAGGCTGGATTAGGTTTTTAAGCCAAGGGGGAGGTGTTTACGGTGTCGAGGTGACGCTTTTCTTCGTCTGTATATCTGGGTCAACACTGCCCCCAGCTGGTGAAAACTTGCACTGCTTTTTCTGAGAAAAAATAATTAAATTTTTATTTTCAAATAAATCTATCCTAGTCATTCATTGACAGTGTTAAAAAAAAATAGAATGGGAGATATGAAAATGAGAAAATGTAGTCATTAAATAGAAAGCATAATAAAACGTTCCACATCTTGACTCAGCAGATGGGCTCCACACTGTAATCTGAGACGATACGTCTGAGTGCATGTAATATGTAGAGTGGCTTGTTATGTCAGCTAAAAGCTCCTAGCGTCTCCTCACTAATCAATTATTTACGCCACTGGGGGATTGACACCGTGTAACTTCCTGTCCAGGTTTCAGGAAGAAGCTCGCAGGCTGCCAGTCATTCCTACAGCAGGAACACTTTTGGAGGCCGAAATACTCTTGAAAAAAGGTCAAAAACGTGTTAAAATTTAATATGCAGCATGTTGTGTGATAGTTATCCTGAAATGACTCCATTTGAGCTCTGGATGGAGTTTAGGGATGATGCATCATGACTTGACCTTTAAGTAAAAGGTCAGAACAGGGTTGCTATACAAAAGTATTTTCTTTTTGTAGACAAATATAAATTTTTTTTTACATACGCCAAATAAAGACACTTTTTTTCACTACCTGAAGTTAAATTGGACCAATCTTCTCTTGTTTTAGGGTCAATTAGAATAACAAACATTATTTTTATTTGCTAAATACCACAATAATTATAGAATATATCATTTAGAAACTATAAGCTGTTTTAGTGCCGAATCAAAACATGCAACAAAGATACTGTTGTTGTTGAAATGGAAATAATGAATGTTGTTTTGTTTTCTCAACTCATTATCATCTAGTTGCTGTAAAACCAAAGCAGAAAGATGGTGACAATGTTTAGTTATTTGCTTATATATCAACAAGTCAAATTGTTGCTAAATTCACCAATTTTCTTGCATGTTTTCCTGATACCAAGCAATCCCAATAATCCTATTTGATTCCTGCCTTTCCTCAGGTTTCCTCAATCACCTTTTTTTCCCCTTTTGCTACATATATAAAGCTAAAAATTTGTAGTAAACTTTGGTATTTAGGGAGGAAACAATTAATTTGTTATTGAAATAATTGTCAATTAATTTAGTAATCGTTTATTCTGTAGCCAGAGTTAAAAAAAAAATTGCAAAAACTACACACACAGAGCATTAATCAAAACTGTACAAAAATATACAATTTGCATTTAAAATAATAATAAAAATCTGTAAATAAGTAAGTGGCATTGTTTTACCTTCACTCTGTTTTAATTCTGAAAAAAAATTCTATTAATCACCTTTTACTATTGAATTATTAATCCTTTAGTCCAAAAAATAATCAACAGATTAACCATATGCTGTATCCATGTAAAGTTGACCAGAAAGGGCTGAGCTGTTCACATGATGATGTTGGAAATATTTTTATTCCATTTTAGTCGAGAAAATTTTCATTTTCTTATTTACAAATTTTTTTTAATTATTTGCAACTTTTAATGTCTTTATAATATTGTGTAAAAAAGACTTGAATATGCAAGTTTTTTACTCAATTGATCATATGAACAATAACTAAAATTATTGTTAGTTGCAGCTGTATAGATATTGTATGTGTCATAAAAAAAGTACTTGGAGTTCTGGAAATGTATCCTAGAAAAATTATGAAATTTGGACGAGAAAAGGTTCTGGAACTTTATTTATTTTTTTATTTTGTCTTTACTTTTTATTGGGTATTTAGAAAAAGGTTCATGGTTTGTATTGGGGAGCGGTTCCTATCTTTGCAGTTCTTATCCTCCAGATGGCGCTAGTGCCCAATTTAAACCCAGTGACATCTCAATCTGACGCTCTCCATCACTTCAAAACCGTCTCCGTGCCCCACCCAAAATCCTGCTTGAGTAGAAACTAAAGTGAAAAACAAACATCTAACATGATCTTCATTCTTTTTCTCCGAGATTTAATAGTAAAATTAGTATAATTCTGATTTGAGTTGCTGTTCAGAGGTTCTGTGATGTTGGTGATTCACAGTCAGAAGGTCAGTCGAGTAACGATGGCTCGGGGCTGTTTGTGTAGAAGAATGGGAGATGTGTGTGAATGGGTTGAGGAGGCACCCGCCCTGAGGGAGGCTCTGCTCAGGAGGACCTGAGCGAGTCGATGCGCCTTCCTTAATGACTTCCCAGAAAGGAGTCAGAGGACTCTCAAGGACAGGGCGAGGAGGGGCTTCGTCTGGAACCAGACGCTCGACTAAAGGAGCAGGAAACTTCATAGAATCACCACAACAGTCAACACAGAACAAGATATTTAATTTCTCTGATTGCAGAACCTCTTAGTGTTCTGTGAATCCATTGATCTGAGTTTAAAACCATCCAGGCTGTCAGCAGCTTCCTGCGTGTTTTTTAACGCGGTAAAGTGTTGGAGAGGCGCTAAGAGCCTCTCTCCATTGAGCTCAGTTTCAATAGAGCCGGCGCTTTCGCAGACTTGTGTATTCGCCTGTTTCCATGGTTTCCATCTTTCATCAGGTGCCGTCCCATAAAAAAGGGAACAGCCAAGAGCTGAAGCTGAAGATGAGGCGCTCTGGCTTTCATCCTACCCTCTGATCCGCCTCAGCCGGGTTCTTGTGCTCATTTACTCTTTCCTGTGACTCGGTTCATGGCGGCTGCGGTGATGTGGCGCTGGAGGGATATTTTTAGCCGCCAGTGGAGTCATCGGAGTAAGATGACACAGCCGACGCCAGATGTCACCTCCAGATTAGTTGATGCTTCTCAGGTCTGCAGGGAACTCTCTGGGTGGAAGAGTGAGAGCCGAGCGCTTCGGGGTTCAGACACAGTCCAGAAAATTCCAGAATTTCATTCTAGGAATTATAGTCTGGATTAAAACACAGAATTAGGAAAATATTATTCTATCCATCCATTTTAACAGTTTCTAAATTATCCATCAATCTGTTCATCCAACCATCCATCAGTCTGTTCATCCAACCGTCCATTCAATCTGTTCATCCAACCGTCCAGCCATCAATCTGTTCATCCAACCATTCATCCATCCACTTGTTCATCCAACCATTCATCCATCCACTTGTTCATCCAACCATTCATCCATCCACTTGTTCATCCAACCGTCTATCAATCTGTTCATCCAACCATCCATCAATCTGTTAATCCAACCGTCCATCCATCCACTTGTTCATCCAACCGTCCATCCATCCACTTGTTCATCCAACCGTCCATCCATCCACCTGTTCATCCAACCGTCCATCCATCTGTTCATCCGTCCGTAAGGCCATTAAATATTCTCCACATTGTACCAGACTTCAGATTATTTATATTCAAACACTTCATGTACTTAGAACTAAATATATTTATTTTTTAACATGCCTTGTCACGTAGCTTTGTGAATTTAAAATCAGCTGTACTTTTATTTAGCCTTTTTTTATTCCCATTTATTTTACAGATTCTTTCAGTTTGTTCAGTGTTTTTATTTTTATTTTATTTTTTTTGTGGTTGGTTGTTGCCCTTTGGAGATTATTGTTAAAATCTTTTATTGAACTATCACACGTTCATTCATGATTCCTTCTCATAATTCCTTCTTTTCTATCTAAATTTTGGTTCCATATTTAAAGGTGAATGTTTGTATTAATAAAGTACTTTTAGCCGGGAAAAGCATGAACTTCTGCAGTGATAAGTATGTGGGGAGTCTTCAGTTTGTTTACTGGAGTGCAGAGGCGTGGCCATGAAGAAATCAACCCACATAAACAAATAGAGACCCCCTCGTAAACCCCGTTCTCCTGCCTCTCCTTTTGCCCTCGGAGCCATTTTTGGTCAGCTGGGGAAGGGGTGAGGGGAAACTGTGTCCGGTGGGGGTCTGTTGGGGGTGTTGGCTCTATTCAGGAAGTGCTCCTCCGTTTTCTGCCTGTCGAATCAGGGCAGTGTCAGAAGGGCGAGCTCCGGCGGGTCCGGGGTCCGGCCGACTGGACTAATGCGATGTGGCGTGTCACCCGGGGAATCTAGGTCAAGTTTAAAGCCGCCCCGCCTCTGCCGCAGTGCAACGCCCCTCGAACCCCTCCCCCGCCCACCCATTTTAAAAAATGTATTCTCGCTTGCATCTTCACCTCACTTCACCTGCATCAGGGTTAAATAATTCATTCATTCAAGCAGCAGCAGAAGTGGAGTTCTTCCTACACTAAAACCGATTCCCTCCGCCGGTCCACGGCGGCTCCCGCGTGACGCCCCCAGCTCGCTCTGACTGGAAGAAGGGAGGGCGTTGTTGTGGTTTTTCTTTCCCCCTCCTCCATAGTAAAGCAGCAGGGCACGTGTATCCTCATGCTGCAGCTGAGTAGTGGAATGTCAGCAGTATCCCTGGCTGGATTCAGACAGCCTGCCGCAGTGCTCAGTGTCAGCTGCTGCTAAGGGATGATGGGTGGGGGGGTTGGGATGCAGTCTGGGAGAAGGGGAAGACGTTTAAAATTAGTGCCATGTAGGGGTCAGACTGCTGCATGGGCGTGGCACAGAGCAACTCCACATGCCTCATATTAAATGTATTTATTTAGTAGCTGATAATATTACTGGGTGAATTGCTTTACTACTTTTAATTATTTAAATCAGACTTCTGCTGAGCTGCACAGAAAAATACGCTCACATTAAATCACCTCTGGAATTAAATATTCCTGACTTAATCCCCCCTCCTCCTACATTTTTTTTTTTTTTTTTGGCACATTACCTCATCTGTATTAATGTATTCCTGTGCTCCGACTTCCTACTACTACTGTACTCACTCCTCACCCCGCTGCTCGCCGCCGATTGGCTGCTGCCGTGTTTTTCAATGGCTCCAAATTTTTTTTGACTCCATGGATACAGCGAGCTGTCGGGTAGATCGGCTCCGTCCAATAGGAGGGCTGCGCGGGCTCCGGCTCATCTCATCCTGCTCCTGGCCGCCCTCACTCTCTGCGAGCACGCGATGCACAGTGGGGGGGTTCAAAACAACAACAAGGCTGTCGCTGGGCGCCCCTTGATTTATCCAAAAAAAAGCAACTTGGTTTGGATTAATTGTCAGAAATAGACAGATTATTGATTATAAAAATACATTAAAACATGCAAATAAACAAATGCATTCTTTTTTTTTTATTTAAGGAAATAAACATTTTAAAATGCAATAACATACGATTCCTTAGCCATTAGTAGCAAAAGAAGGCATCTGCAGCTAACAAAATACTCTATGCAGTGTAAGGCTAATCTGTTGACCATTTTTTGGATTAACCAATTAATAACTGGATAGCAAAAAGTGCAGAATTTGAACTGGGTGAAGCTAAAACTATCCTACTTGAGTTCTTGATAGAACATATATACAGAGTTTTTTTTTAATTAATATTTCAATTGAAAAATGTATATATTTTCTGTACAGTTTTGGTTTAATTATTTCTCTGAGTATGTTCTTTCATCAAATTGATATTTTTAAAATTTGTACTCTCCTTTTAATGTTTGATGAGCTACTAAATTAGATTGTTTTAATAATCGATTAATCATGAATAATCCAATTGTTTCAGTCCTGTTTCTTTCTTCATAAAGTTTGCATAAACTGTGAAGTTCTTTATTAGTCTTTACTTATGTAACTTAAAATTCAACCAGAGAATCATTTTTGAGAATGAAAGACTGTAAAATGTCCCAATGTAGTCTGAAGATTTTCTTTTAGACTTAGAAAAACAGCCTCGCAAATCCCTGTCCTTAAATGACCTAATTTCAAATGACGCAGGGGAGCGGCAGAGCCGGGCGCTACCAGGCTGGCGGTGCCCCCCGCCGCAGCCGGCTGGCAGAGCGACCTGAGCTGAGTCTGAGCTCCAGTCAGCCTGCGGCGGCAGAGAGGTGGCAGCAGAGCACCAGAGGAAGGATGGCATCACTGCGTAGGGCGAGGTCTGTGACAGCTCTCTTCTGAGGATGCATCAGGTGCTGCTTTCTGACAGCCAGTGAGGTGCCGGCGTGACGGCACAGTCAGACATTCAGGTCACATTAGTGGAAGGTAAATGGGACGGGGACAGACGGGGCAGGTGGGTTTCTGCAGGTGGTCTCAAAATTTTGAGGAGGAACCAGTCCAAGTAACGTGTTGATGTAGAGGAAGATAAAATAGCTTTCAATGTATTTATGAAACCACAAAATACTTATTAGTACTTGATTGTGTTTTAAAAAAGAAAAAATATGGAGTTAAAGGGGATTTGATATGTAAAATTCAAATTTTGCACTTTTTTGTGATTCCATTTTGGTCTTAATTGCTTCTAAAAACATCTCAAGCGCTTATAAGAAAAACATTCAATAATTTTTTTGGCAATAAGTTAAATGTTTTTAGGTGTCTGGTAATTAAGCCCCTTCAAAAACCTCCTGATTGTTGTCACATTGCGCCTAGCAACCCAAGACGACCTCCAGCAAGTTTGGTCAGCTGGTTTCACCTCTGTATGAGCTGTACAATGGCTGCTGAAAAACATTATTATAATGTCATAATTATGATTTTTACCATTTTTATTTCTCTTTTCCTGAAGATGAAAGAGAAACCTTACAATAGTTATTTTGCAAAGAAGTTGCGCTCAGTATCTTTAGGTTGTCATGTCGTTTTCTTCAGTGGTTCTTGGTTCATCGCCACTACAGGCGAGGAGGGGAAAAGGTTTTTCAAAAGATTTGGTTTGTTTGACACAGTGCAGTGTGAACGTGAACCGCGCCAGCTGAAGATGTAACAAATGTTGATCCCAAATCAAACAGAGTCTACCGGACTATCAGGTGTGAAAACGGCCTAAGAATAAATACTTGAGCTCAGTTGTCACCACGTTAAATTTCTTCATAGTGGAAATAAAAAGCACGACCTACTGCCATGATTTAGGATGGAAGAATCCACGCACCCCGCCCTTCCCGCTCCCACTCTACGCATCTCATGCATTTTAAAACCACCTCGTCTCACCCCTCTGCTGCTGACTGCTGAGTGCGTACCTTGCTCTGTCGCAGCACCTCCCTGTCGTTCAGGATTACCTGCAGTGGCATGGGCTCATCCTCAGTCAGTCACTTTGGCTTTTTACCTGCCACTCATCTCAGGTGAGTCCCGCAGTCCCGACCCATTGCTGAGTGCATCCTGCCTGTCTCCGCCCTGTCAGCAGGGGTTAAATCTGTCGCCGGCGGTGGAGCCGGATGCCGTTTCTCCAAACAAACTCTTCCCCACTCCTTGCTTGTCACACATCTGTTGACCTTTGCCTCTGAGAAACATCAACTTCCTTCTCCGTAGGAGCCAGTGGATCAACATAGCAGAGAGCAGCACGAGCCTGTCACTTCAGGTTGCACAACTTCAGTTGAGACATACATTGTGGATTACATAAACCGTATACAGCATGTGTGGGTGGACTGTAGGAGGAAAGTAGACGCAGACTGTCTGCTAAAGCTGTGGAAGTCGAGTTTTCCTTTATTCCTGTTCCTTAAAGGTCCTTTTTAGTTCAGCACCAACCAGGTCTAACAGAAAAAAGCACAACATGCTTTACAGCAGAGTTATTCTCATTCCAATGAGGTTTGTTTGTTAGATTAAAAGTGCCTTTTGAAAATAACTGGTGTTAAGCATTACTTTCATTAAGCCCACATTCAACTTTTTTTTGTTTTGGTTTGATTTTATTGAATCCTAAATGTCATGTGTTCATTAGCTGTAAGAGGAAAATCATCTTAATTAACAGGAATAAAAGGCTCAGTCTGAAATTAATCTACATAATGTGTTTCACTTAATGAATTGAGTTACTGAAATAATATTCTAGTTTATTGAATGGGTTTGTGTATGTCGATTTATTGCCTAGGTGAGCTTACTTCAGCACTCAATCTTCTTGCATTAAAAGTCCTGTATTCAGCATCAGCTCAAATGAGATTTTATGGCACTATTTTGTCTAAAAATATTCAGGTTTTACACAGTTTCAGTAGTAAAGTAAAAAAATTAAATATCTGTATCTAATTTCTTTAATATCAAGCATTTCTCTAACAAGTTTTACCTTAATAAAAGTTATGGTTGAGGCCCCATTGGTTTTCTCATCTTGAATGTTGGTGTTTTTTGCATCTAGAAGTATTTCAAGTCTGCAAAGTCAGTATTTTCTCTAAATATGAGAAAATGCAGCAATCTTCTTGCCATCAAACATCATGAAATCATGACAGTATAATGACCTTAGATAAAAATATAACATTTGGGAATAAATGTAGATAATCCATAAAGATGATTATTTAAACTTTGTTTTAAATAATCATGTAGAATAAAATAGTCTAGTTAGACTTTGAAATGGAGCTGATCCACGTTGCAGCTCACACATCAATCTGAAATAAAACTTCACTGGTTTGTTGTTTTGTGGAATTTTAAAAGGTACATTTTTTTGTACAAAAAATGCTGTCAAGGTTGCAAAAACATTCAGAAAAATCTTGGGAATTTGAGTCTGAAAATATTTGAGTTTTGCGCTGGAGTCCTTTCTTATAAGTAAATATTGTAACTTTGGAATAAACTTTAGTATCTTGGATATATCTGATGATAAGATGTTTGCTGAATGCTTCTGTGTTTCTGATGTTTTCTTGGAGGTTTTGCAAAATTTGCAGGGTGTTGTGTGTAAATTTTGGTGTCAAACAGTAGACTCACTGCACAAGAGATGAACAGGTGTTGGTTTGATCCTCTTTTAAATATAACAGTATATCTAAGATTAATCTCCTCTGAAACTATTTAATTGAACATTATTTGGTGGAGTAAAAAGCTTCATGCTGCATATGTGAACTCAGCTCAGAAGTCTGATCCCTGTGGACGATGGTGATTTTTGCATACTACTGCCCGTAAATGCTTCTCAAATGCTGGGAAGAAGCTTAGCAAAGCAGAAAAACTCAGCTTTTGTTTTATTTTTGGGGCTTACTGGTTTGACATCTGCGTGGTGAGAAGTTGAGTGCAGGAAACACACAGCGGGTGGGGGTCCAAAGGGAGGTTGGGGTGCCTATGAGCTGTGGGGACATCTGGGGATCTGCTGAGTTCATACAGGCATCAGAGCGGTGAAGCAGAGCCGGAATGAGGCGAACGGGATGCAGCAGAGCATCGACACCTGCTCATCACATTCACTGCTGCATTCCTTCATTGATTTCTCTCTCTCTCTTCTTCTTCAACAGGTATAACATGGGGAACCTACTGAAAGTTCTGACATGCACAGATCTGGAACAGGAGCCCAATTTCTTCCTCGATTTTGAAAGTGAGTTTCTTTGCGAGTAATTGCTCCCACTGCAAGATATCGATCACATGAATACGTTTCCATAACATTATCAACCCCTAACTCTGTAAGTCTTTTTTTTTTTTTTTTCCCACACCGATTTATCTCTTACACAAGAGTTCCTCCCGGCAGCGAAAGATTCGGCTTCGGCTCTAGAGCTGCTGCACTTTTCCATCAACCTGCTATTTTCCACTGCAGTGTGTGTGCAGAATATCAATGGGAGCCCCCAACCCCCCCAAATCTAAAGCACTGAAGTTCAGCTGCTGCATAGCCTAAGGCCCCTGAACACAGCTTGAACCTGTGCTACACTTGGCAAATCGAGAGACTCTGTGATACCTTGGGAGAAAAATCCTTCCTTGAAAAGCTCAGTTTTTATAATAAAAGAGCTTTGCAGTTTTACATTTCAACAAACGATTTGATGCAGTTCTGTCGAGGAAAGCTGCTAGATTGTATGTTAATCCTGACTTTGTTTGCAAATAAAATTAATGAGCAGTGAAGAGATCATCTCAGGTGATTCAGACAATTGTGTGTGTTTGGATCCAATGGAAAGCGTTAGTATTCTGATCTGTATTCAGAGCCACAGGGTGTACACGAGTCCATTTATCTCATCTTATCTTCCTCCGTTTTCTGCCTCTCAGCCTGGAAAATGGGCGGTGTCAAAAAGAGATTATTTCCGCTTACTTTCATTTGCATAATTGGGAAAATGTTTATTAAACTTTCTATGATAGCTGACGATTTGATGTTGTTTTAAATTCTTTATAACGAGTCAGGATGTGAATATGAATCAGAAACTCAGTATATTTGTGTTGTTTTTTTGCAGATGCGCAGCCCACAGAAGCAGAGCGAGAAGTGTGGGACCAGGTGGATGTGGTGCTGAAGGACGCCAAAGGGATCCTGGATGAACTGCAGGCCTATAAAGGAGCAGGGCAGGAAATCAGAGAGGTGTGGATATAACCGTAATCCACCTGAATACACTGCAAAAACAAAAAATCTTATCAAGTAAATTTGGTCTAGTTTCTGGTAAAAATATCTTACAAAACTAACTTATAAGTAACTTTTCAGATTATTTTAAGTAAATAATTATTGAATATTTAGAAAAGCTACTAGTTTCATTGACATTTTTGCCACATTATAATGAACTAATCTGCCAGTACTTCTTATCAATATTTAGAGAAGCAGATGACGGTTGATAAGAGGATGGCTGGAGCTAAATTCAGGGCAATACTGGAAGAAAACTGAGAGCCTTTAATCAGGGATGTCCAAAGTGTGGTCCACGGGCCATTTATGGCCCTTGGAATGATTCTGAAAACATTTTACAAATAGTACATATTTGTCTGACCAACACAGGAAGTTCAGAAGTTCCAGCTGAGAATAGTTTAAGATAATTAATTTTAAAAATTTCTTCTCTTTTAACAAATCCAAGGGCCTTTTTATGTTTTGAATCAAGCATAAATTACAGCTCTGTTTTCTACAACCCTCAAACCACTTTGTTTCTCTAAATAAAGAACTTAAAATGTTAAGTTTACTGTTGGACTTGTAAAGTTAAAAAAATCAGTAAAATACATTTTGCATTTGTATTTACAAATGAAATGTTTGTAACTGCTGCAAACGATTTGATACTGGGCTGGAGGTTCAACCTTTCAGCAGAACAACAACCCTCGACATTCATTCAGTTTTTTTTTTTTTGACCCAGTCAAAGTCCAGACCTAAATCCAGTTGATAATCTTTGGTGATCTTTAGAAATTCACCATCCGGTCTGGTTAACTTTTGCTGTTTTTCAAAGAAGAATTGGGATAAATTTCAGTCTGTATATGTGCAAAGCTGCTAGTCGAATCTAAAAAAGGCCCCTGCAGCTGTAATTACAGTGAAAGTAATACAAGTGTAATTACTTATACTTGGCGTTGGATAAAAGTGTACGCCACACTTTTCAGATGTTATTTTTCCAAGTGATGTATTATATTCTTTTCACTTCGTAGTTTTGGTGTATCACACAAAATCTCAATGAAATATTTTAAGTTTGGGGTTCTAAAATGTCAGTAAAAAGTTCAGGCTTTATGAATATATTTGTAATGTACAAAAATAAGATTATTTTATTTTAGTTTAAAAAACACAGGTAACTGGTAGGACAAGCAAAAACAAGTGGCTAACTAAAAAGAAGAAAATAATAAGTTCACCACTACTTTAATGTTTGAAAAGGAATACTGTAGTAAGAAGTGAACACTTAAGTTTCTAAATATAGCGTATCCTGACAGTCGGTGGCATATTTTACATTACAAAACAAATAGAATAATTGAGAGCTGTGGCCTAGCACAGGGATTTTCTTTGAAGACTGAAGTGACTTGAAAATGCAAAATCTAAACTCCTTTCTAGTGCACAAAGCAAAATTTGTCTGCTTCCCCCCCAATGTTTCAATAAACTTATAAGGCAGAAACAATTTCATTTAGATGATTTTGAAACTCTTATTCTCGCTTAAATATTCGATTTGAATGCTTCTGATTGTTTGGTTTAAATATTTTTAAACCTACTGCCATACAAGGCGACTGTGGCAGAGTGGTAAGAGCAGTCGTCTTGCAATCGGAAGGTTGTAGGTTCGATTCCAGCTTCCTCCTGTCACATGTCGATGTGCCTCTGGGCAAGACGCTTAACCCCAATATGCGTATCGGTGTATAAATGTGTGTAAAGCGCTTTGGGTGGTCAGAAATTACTGCAAAAAAGCGCTATACAAAAAAAAAACAAAAAAAAAACGAAACTTTAAATCATTGTTTTTTTTCCTGCAGGCGATCCAGAATCCAAGCGATGATGCCTTGCAGGAACAGGCGTGGGCAGCTGTGGTTCCTCTGGTGGGAAAACTGAAGAAGTTTTACGAGTTCTCCCAGAGATTAGGTAACTGATCACAACATGCTGCCTCTGTTTCTGGTAGCAGAGCAACAATAATATCGCTGGTTTACCCTGAAGCAAGCTCAGATGTGCTCTGGGATTTTCCCTCAAGGGAGACATATTGTGCAAAATTCAGATTTTTCGCATTCTTGTACTTCCATTTGTGTCTCAACTGCTTTTAAAAAAATCATCCAGTTGTGTTTTGGGAATAAGTTCATGTTTTTTGGTGTCTGGAAAATAACCCATTTCAAAAACCTCCTGAATGTTGCACAAAACAGCAGACACTGCTCCTCACCTAGCAACCTTAACAAACCCTCATTTGTTACCTACCCATCACCTAGCAACCAACATGTTTGATCAGCTGGTTTTACCGTTGTATGCGCTGTACAATGGCTACTGGAAAAGACCAGTGTTTTGTTGATGACTCACCATTCAGAAACCACTTGCTGCATTCTTGTTGGTTGTGCAGGAGGCTCCACTTCTGCTTCTCAAAGATGTACATTTGTATTATTGTGCATTTATTTGCAGCCATTTTTACGTGTGAGTGTAAATGTTGAGTTGGGGGAGCGTGGCCAGCACCGGCTTATTTGGATTTAAAGTGACAAGATGGCCTAAAACAGTTTATCCTGAAAGGAGCTCAAAATATCAGACCAGACCGAAATCTTAAGAATGATTTTGTGCGAAAAATGTAATGAACCCGTTTTGTTGAGCTCTATCCTAACCTGTTCAAGGAAGCATAATTAATCACCTTTAAACTCCTACTGATGTTTGTGACTTGGTTGGAACTACTTTTATCTTTGCTTTTTGTATTTTTCTTTTTTTTTGCACCACTTTCATAAATTATTGGCTGAACATGTCTACCTATACCATGTAACATTATCATAGCCTCTTTTCTCTGTGTGCTTTGATAAGCCTCCATGCATTTACATTGTTTATTAGTTTGACTCTTGTGTGGGAGGGGGCTACAGTGTGTTTAATTAGCACAGAATTAAGGAGTTGAGGGGGGTTGGCTTTCTGCTCCATGGTCTTCTTTTGACCCTTTATGTGAGGAGGGGGGCGGAGCCTGTCACAACTCAGTAGCATCAACCCCGGGATGGCGGGGTTTTCAATGGGAGCAGTGGGCGGCGGCAGCCTGACGGCGGCTGTTATGTAACAAAGTAGGTCATCTCTCAGTGTCGGCTGCTGCTCTAATTCACTGTCTTGGCTCCTGGCTTCAGGGTCCGTGTTGGCCTGGCGTCTTGACTTATCCACATGAAGATGAAAGTCTACTACAGAGCCCCACCGTTCGGAAGAGTCGCTTATGTAATTGGGCGGCTTTGCTTTTCAGACAAATGAGTGCATCTTTAAACAAAAATAAATGCAGAATAATCAGAGAACTGCAGAAGAAGTCAGATTTTTTTGAGTGCAGAAAGTGAAAATCTTACATATTGTTGACAAACATCAAAATTTGATCTATCTTGTTCCAAAAATCAGGGGTCTGCACTCATAACTATTGCTTTAAAATATAGATATAGTGACAAATTCCGCTGTTCCATCAATTAAATATCGTCACACTCTTCTGTACTTTGTAATATTTGCAATTTAAAAATCTAAACTTATTTTCTCAACAAAACTAAATGGGTTTCAGAGATTATTAATATTTATACTTTTCCAAATAAGAGCCTCAGATGAGTCCTCAGGGCTCATTATTTGGCCTTTTAATGTTTACTCTTAAAACAAATAAAACCCTCAATATTTCATAAGCTAAAGGTCTACATTATTGAAGCATCACCTGTGATACAACTGAGAGTTTATGTTGGCCTTTCAAAATAAAGTGCAGAAAGACTAATCAAAGCAAAAGTGAAGCATTTCTATGCTTTAGTTATTCCAAAACTAAACATGTTGGGTCTTAACTATTAATGAAATGCTTGGAATGGTGGTATCATCTGGATATCTTGAAATTTCAAACGTTTGCTTGTTCATATTGGGGTTATTGATTCAATCGACAATAAGCTTGTTGTTGCAATATTTTTAGACTTGTGTGAAACAGTTTTTCTTCTGTAAATATGTAATTGGCTAAAAGAATAGCATACTATTGATGGTTTAAAAAACATTTTATCCATAAGCAAAGAGAAGCATAGTTTTATTGCTTTGCAGCACGTGTCAAACTCAAGGCCCAGGGGCCAAATCTGGTCCACCATGCTTTTTTATGTGGCCCGCTACATTCTAAAGGGACAAATAAATAGAACCGTCAAGATAACAGTGTGCTTAAAGATTATTTTATCAGTCAATTCATCTATTTACAGGCATATTGTCTCAATTAGTCCCTCAAGTTTCTTGTGCATTATTGTGAAGATTCAAGCAAAATCAACAAATCTCTGCACTTTTTCGTGCTAGTGCATAATTGTGAGTTTATTGCAGATTTTTCACAAAAAGGGTGAAAAACATTTGATCTAAGAGACAGTTTACTCCCACCTGCAGGTGGCAGTATGTCTTACTTCTACTAAACAGCTGCCTCAGCTTTACTTTGTCGAGTTATAATCCATAATAATGATGCAGTGAGTAATAAAGAGTCGTATTTACCATCATACATAAGCGCAAGTATTTTTATTCACAAAGACAATCGCGAAATCCTGAAGGGACTGACAAGATGTTCATTATTATTTTAAGAATTTATTTATATTTTAACAGCTTAACGGGTTTTATCAATAGATTCTGGCACAATTCATGATGTGGCCCAAAAGGAAAATGAATTTGACACTCCTGCTCTACAGTGATGGAGAGATGTCAGGCATATCATGGTCATTTCATAACTTTGTGTTTCTGGTGAATGAAGGTGGTGCTTCTTTTCTGAAGAACTGTTATATCAGTATCTATCTTCCCGTAAAGTGTCAATCTCTGAAAATAAAGATCAGACATGTTCAATTCCTCCTCGCCTGCTCCTCTATGACCTGATGAGATCAGACATCCCTCCCCCATCTCTCTCGCTCTCCCTGTCTCGCCGACGTTTTGGAGCGCCGCGTTTCTGATGGCACTAAAAGCAGCTCCGCTCTAACTTCTGTTTTGACTGGGACGCAGACGAGGGAGGAGGAAAAAAAACTGCACCACTCTGGCCATTTTTAATCAGCCGCTCGGCTGCAAACGCCGTCCCAAGCAGATGGTAGTCATTACCGGATGGCAGACGCGCTCAATTCACCGCCGCGGCCCTGCCAGCTCTCAGCCCGTCTCCCGAAAGTCCTCTTACTCCCTTTATCTTAAGCGGACCCGTGTCTGAATCTGGGTCATGTTGACATGAGCATCGTGATTGGTGATCATAACGAACTGTAAAATATACTTGGAATAAATCAGTTTAAATTGAATTTGTTACAACGATGCCTGGGTTACGTTGCTGTTGAAGCTTTGAGACTGAACTCAAAGCCCCGTCTGCGTCTATAAATAAAATTCCCTCTGGGTTCCCTTCATGTGAAGAAGACATGTTTGTATAATATTACTCTCCTTTGGAAGTTCTCAGTTGAATCTCCCTTAATGTGTTTTTCATTTCCTGCCCGGCCCTCCTCATACTTCCCTAATTATCTGACCATGGGTATGTAATGTCGAGGCATGGCACAGTCAAAACAATGACTGTAATCCTGCTTGAATGACATCATGCCATCCCCTCCTCCCTTCTTATTTCCATGCCAATAAGATAATTAGTCCCATGTCTCATCTGCATCTGAACGGGAGAGGCCCTGCACCCCGCCTTCCTGCCTCTGGCCGCTGGGTGATTTCACCGCTGGCCCAGAATCAGAATGCTTCAGCCGGCTGACGCTTCGCTACAGCCAGACACGGAAACTTTACCACGATCCATTCTGACACTTGTTCCTTGACCTCAAACAAAGAAGACGGGAGATCATGCCTTGCTTTAACTTTTATCCCTTTGAATCCTGAGAGTAAAATTTAGGATGATATTTGCATTTGTGAAATTTTAGTTTGTAGTTTTGGGGGGGAAATTAAACAATGTGGGGAGATGTCCTGCAGTGAGGACATCTGTTGCTGTGGGGATTCATTTTTTTGGCAGCAGCTTCAGTTTGCATCCACTTGTCCCTTAGAGAGTGACGCTTCTCTGCAGAGTTAAGCATGTCTGTTTTCCTCTTGGTGAATAATTTAATAATTTTCACATCACAAAGAGGTGTTATAAATAAGTTTTCTTTTATATCTCAAACTGCTGTACTTTTGAGCTCTATGTCTGCATATTTAGCAGTTCTGTAAATCAATAAAACATTTTTTATCAGATTAAACACACTCTAGGGCTGTGGTTAATCATGATTAATGCACGTTTTCACAAAATGTTTCAGAAAAAATCTTAATTTTCCTAAACGGTACATCTCAGTTTTCCAGGTTTCTCAGATACAGGAATGTTTAAAAGAAATAAATTTGTTTCAAACGTAATTTAGAAATGCTAAACATAAGCTGGTTGTTTGCATTAAGTAACTACATACTACCTTTGTTTTATCCAAAAGTTTTTTTTGTTTTTCTTTAACTAAGTAACCCTCTGCGTAAGAGAGACTTTAAGGTCAAAATAGGTAATGTGATTAATCTGCATTATGTAATAATAAAACGTTTTTGATTAATTGCATTAATGTTGATGGCTCTAATTTTTAGATTCTTTAGTGGTTAGCTTTGCACTCGAATGGAAAAAGGTACAAAGTTCAGCTACACCACTTGTTTGAGAACCTTCTCTTGGTTGTTTTTTTTTTTTGAGAATAAACGTCTTTAAATGTGTTTTTCTCTGACAGAAGCGGCATTACACAGCCTGCTGGGTGCTCTGACCAACGAGACGTACAGCGACCCGACCCAGCACCTGGAGCGGGAACAGGCGCTGGCGAAGCAGTTCGCCGAGATCCTGCACTTCACCCTGCGCTTTGACGAGTTGAAGGTTAGACTGTTTCTGTCTATGGCTTTGTACACACTCAGTATGGTCTTTATAAAACAAATATTTCTACCACGTTGTTAAAAAAATAACATTTTACACACAGGATCTGTTTCATAAAAGTTTACCTCCACATAAACCTGCTTAATTACACCACTGAGCATTGTTTTTAACGTGCCAAACCCATAGGGGACAGTGTAGCGCTAACACCTATGTTAGCCAAACAGATTATAACTTCCTGTTAGAAATTAAATGTGGAACTAGCAGGTTAATTTGTGTGGACAGAAAGAGAAGTTGAAATACTTTTAAAAAGTGTATTGGAATATAAATTTAATAAAACACAAGACGATGTCGACTGGGAAACATGTCGACGAGGCTATATTGGTGCACTATTTATCATTAAGTACTGTAATGCCCTAAATCTCTATTTTTCCATGTAAACACGCAGATACAAATGCTGAGTTTTCTCAAATTCTGCAGTTTTCTTATTTCTGGTGGAATTTTACTTCTAGCAAAACCTGCAGTCGCTCACAGACATCTTCACATTTTGTAACTTGAAGCGGTGCGGCTACCAGTAACTAGCTAACTTTTTTTTTTTTAAGTATCGTCAATCTGCCGGATGCCATTAAGTCACTTCTGTTGCCAACCCACACGATTTATTTATTGGGGGTTTTCTTTTGTATATTTCTGTAGTGATGCAAATCTTAAATTTTATTCTTAATGGTCTTAATTGGTGAGTTGGTGAAACCTGCAGAAACTGATTAAACTGAGGCCAAAATGCTTAAAATTTATTAGTTTTCCCAGATATACGTGTGGACCAGGCCTAAGATGAAACGCTCACCTTTCATCCATTACTAATGTTTGCTTTTTTCTGCTGTGACACAAACAAATTGACTTTTGGGAGACTGAGGATTGGAAATTGTCCTAATCCTGGTCTTGCTTCTGAGTATGTCGTGTTTCTATAAGCGATCAAGTGAGGAATCTGGCCTCTAATCAGCCACAGAGTGCTAATGAAACGCTGTTCAAAGTCTCACACGTCAAGCGTAGGTGTCGCTCAAATGCCCATTGTAACGACACGTAATCCCAAACTCGTTTGCTCTTCACTCCGAGACACAAACGGCTCCCTGACTCCCCGAGGCGACACCCCAATTAGTACCCACCACCCAGCCTGGCAAGATAAAACATGAAGATGGGGGGTGCAAGGTGGCATGCCTGGCCCATTCATCAATCTTTCACATCCGTGCACGGGCTTCTGACCTAGTTAGAGCGTCTGAGTGGCATGCAGCCCCGCCCTGGCAGTGCAGACTGTCTCCGATGGTGGAAGCAGTGGACAAAGACGAAGTACCAGCCCATTGTAGCAGGATTAACATGCTGCAAGTGCAGCTTTGACAGTGACGGGCTCGTACAGGAATGAGGATAATTACCCACATAATGAGCTTTCACTGGTGGTATCGTTTTGTAAGAAGCTCTCTCATTGGACAGCTTCGTTTTTGCAGGAGGTCAAAATAAGATGCTTCATATTTTAAAGTAAGTGTGAAGCTCTGAGTGTAAATAATGTCACAGATTTGTGCTGTGCTTCGACTTAATGAGACTTCTTTTTTAGCTTTACCCTCCTGTCAGAAACGGTGCAGCTGATTCCTTTAAAATGAGGGAAAAAAGCCAAATATCTCCTGACAGGAGGAGAGGGAGGACGGGGATGTAAAGGGCCGAATCGGTGTCAGACGACTTAAATTCAGTTCAGCAAATAAAGCTGTAATTGTATCCGTGTTCTTTTTATGTCATTCCTGCCCAAAGCTGCATTTCTGCTTTGCTGGCTAAAACGTTCTGTCGTGACAGCGCAGCAGCGGGTTTGATCCTGAACTCGCCGCCCCACAGCAGACCCATCTCATTGTTCCCCGTTTCTCCTCTCTTCCAGATGACAAATCCTGCCATTCAGAACGACTTCAGCTACTACAGGAGAACCCTGAGCCGAATGCGGATCAATAACGTTCCGGTGAGGATGCTTTCACTAAAGAGTTGGACGGAGGAGGAGGCGGCAACTTTCAGTTTTGGTTTTACAGATCAAAATTTACAGTCATTCCTACAGAAAGTCAAGTTGAGCAAGAAAGGTGTTTTCATCACTAAACAACACAAACACAGTTGGGTACACACTTGGGAATGTGATAAAACACTTAGCTTGTTAAAAATTAAACATATCCCTCATAAGTTTATCTTAAGAGTGCTTTGGGATCAAAATATTCAGGAGGAGAAAAGAAAAGTACTCCAAACAAATGATATAATTTCTTTCTCTGCTGTTTGTGAAACAGTTACATCAATTTAACCCATTTAGGTCAGACAAGCCTACTTACTACAAATTTAAACAGTTTACATCTTTTTGTTTGTTGACTTTCTAACAATTTGAAAAACATTTCCAAAATTGTTTTTAATGTAGATAAATCATAGCGACACGTGTAGGATTTATTTAATAATATTAATGTTCACGAATAAACCTGCTAAGAAAAGTCTGTCTGAAGGAACATGTCTCTTTTCCTCACTGAAGTGAAAATATTTTTCTTTGAGGAAAATGATTAAACTCCAGTTAAAACAAAGATTACAAGAGAAACCCGCAGGAACTGAGATATATTCTCTTTTAATTAAAAAATAAACAACTGACCATAAAAATACTGACGTTAATTCGACTCTACTGACGATTAAGAGGCAACATCTCTCTGTCCGGCTTTCTAAATTTACGATGAGACTTAAAGAGGAGCTGCAAAAGCAAATGAGGTGGATTAGCAGTGCTTGCTAACAGCTGAGAATGTTGAGCTGTTAACATGAAATCACAGTCTTAAGTCAGAGGCCTTTTCAGATTAGTTACGAGATTGACTGCTACTGGAGATCCTTCCTACCCAAAGCATCACCATCCAAAACGACTCTTGGAAGATACTTGGATCATTTAATTGGAATTGGAAAAAATCTGATTTTTCACTGTCTGAGTCGCTGTTCAGTCAATTAATTGGTTTTCAGTTTATAGGAGCATGTTTGGCCTTGCTTTTGTCGAATACCTGACCCCTATGGTTAATATCGGCCATGAAAAGTCACATTTCTGTGTTCTCATCTGTACTAAGTGTTACAACCAGGTGCTTGTTTATTCCATTCATGCCTGACATGGGAGGAAATAATGATTTTCCTGCTCCAGAACTGTCCCATTGATTTGTTCCCTTGCAGATCTGATGGCTTCAGAGAGGATCAAATATAACCCTGCAACATAAAAAGAAGGTGTTTAAAAGGTTTTAACAGCCGATTGTTTTTATGGACCATTAAAGCGGCCCAGATAAAGGTTTCTGCTATTGCTGATCTTCAAAAAGCCATTTGCTGTCTTGTATCTTTCATGCTGAACTCCAGCTGATCTCTCCTTGCCTGCCACTTGTTTAAGGCGGTAGTTTAAATTTCACAGTCTGGTCTCCGTTGTGACCTGTCTGACAGAAGCATTCTTCCCCTCGATCCTGAGTTTGCCATTAGGGGAAACGGGCCCAGACAAGCCGTCGTTGGGAGCCTGTCAGCGCTGAACGACGCCCCGGCTGCCGTCCCCCGGTTTAGTCACCGCTCAGAGAACTGAATCATTCAGACATCCGAGATGAAACGCATCTGTCCCGCTCGGGCGGTCTTTGAACACATCCGTCAGGATTCGTTAAAACCTGAATTGGTTTGAAAGTTTGGGGCGATTTATTCTCGTCCTGTCAGGGTTTCTCTTGACGGCAGGAAATGTTCCCTTGTTGTTTTGCTTTAAATATGCGGACAAATTTAGCTCAGGCTCTTCAATAGACGCCTTGTTCTCCGTTATCTGCCAGGTGTTTTTTGCAGCTGGGAACTAAGGGGTGAAGCGGTTCATATCAGTGTTTTCCTGTCATAATTTCATGTGAGAAAATATCTCTTTATATGCACAAACACACACTCCACTGAAGCTGCTCGAACAACCAGATATTGATGGTTTCTACCTCTATCTTCCAATATGCAGTGAAAGCAGGAAGAGATGGCTTTTAGATTACTCATTCAGTAGCACCTTTTGTTTTATTACTTTGACATTTTTCATTCAAATTTGCTCCGATAACAGTTCTTTTATATCACCGGGGTCAGCTAAAGGTCCTCATAAGAATTTTATATGAAGGTCTGACGTCCTGAACAATAGATGAAAGGTCTGCAGGTTAAATAACCACATTCAGTCTGACTTTATTTTGTTCAATTTCCAGGCAGAGGGTGAGAACGAAGTCAACAACGAACTGGCCAATCGGATATCTCTATTCTACGCTGACGCCACACCAATGCTGAAGACGTTAAGTGACGGCACAACGAAGTTCGTATCAGAGGTGAGAGGCCAGTAAACTTTGACAATTTAATAGGCATTTTATTTGATAAACCAAAACAAAGTAGTATGAATGCTTTTACTGTACCGTTGGATACAAATAAGACTTAGGAGAAGTAAGAAAAATGTATAAATTGTTTATAAAATGTATTTTTTTTTTTTTGGCCAGTTTAAGATTGAAGTATTTTTATAGCTTAGTGGTCGCCCTAATAAATTGCTTCAATCCGTTATCTAATGCTCAGTCTGGAGTCGCAGAGGCAGTAGCCTAAACAGAGAAGCTTAGGGTGTTTTCATACCTGATAGTCCAGTTGGGAGCAAAATTGCAACATTTGTTACATTTTCAGCTGCTGCGGTATGCTTTCACACTGCACTGAGTCAAACTAACCAAATTAATTGAAGAGCCTGTCCCTCTCCTGGCCTGTGGTGGCGCTGTACCAAGACCCACTAAACTAAAACCTCTGAAGAAGACACTGAGTGCAACTTCCTTTTTCACAAAATGTAAACATTTTTTGTCTTTGGTAAAAGACCATGAGTCACTTCTCCCACTAGTGCTAGATTCATCCGTTTGTCTAGATTGTATTTACCCAGAATGCCTTACACTATAGTCCACTTCATGCTGTTGGAGCGGTCTCTGGTCCGCTCGCATCCACATGTGTATTCAAACCGCACTAAAGTTCACGTCCACCTTAAATGAGACATGTTTTTCAAAGAGTTTCATTTGTGAGTCCCTCCAGTGTGTCCTGCGTCTCCGAAACATTTATGGTTGAAAATTAAACATCAGTTTTAAAAGTCAGAAATTTCTCTCCAACTTCTGATACACCTGTTTAAGTTTCTTTGTTTACATTTGAGACATGAAGCTAAACTCCTCCCAAGGGAAGTCCTAAACATTTAAAAGTTGTTGCTTTTTTTTCTTTCCGCAGAACAAGAACCTGCCCATCGAGAACACAACAGACTGCTTGAGCACGATGGCGAGTGTGTGTAAAGTCATGCTGGAAACGCCGTGAGTGATTCCCTCCACCTGCTTCCTGTCTGCTCTGTTTTTTTTGTTTGTTTTTTTTTTCAGGCCTGTGATCCCGCTGTGCGTCTCTTTCAGGGAGTACCGCAGCCGTTTCAACAGCGAGGACACAGTGTCCTTCTGTCTCAGGGTGATGGTCGGAGTCATCATCTTGTATGACTACGTCCATCCTGTTGGAGCCTTTGCCAAGTCATCTAAAATCGATGTAAGCTGAGAAAAGACCAGATTGTGATGCTGTTTACAAGATTCTTACTCAGAGGCTCGGAAAGTCCAGAGATGATTTCAGTTTTTCCAGGAAAGAATTAAAGATTATATAGAGAAGTTGATTTTCTATCCTATCAACTAAAAGTGGTTTCCTTTCTTCCTCTATTTCTTCTTTCCTCGCTTTCATCCTTGGATCTTCCCTGCTTTAATTTTTTTGGTCATTTCCGTCCCTTTCCTCATCCTTCCCTTCTATCCTCATTAATTTATTGTCTTTGTATCTCTATTCACTTTTTCCTTTTCCCTTTAATTCCCTTGTCCTTTCATTCTTCCTTCCATCGTATTTATTGTGTACTTCCTCCCTTTTTTCTTTTCCTACCTTCTTGTATCCTTCCTTTCCTTCTTGTATCCATACTTCCTTCCTTTGTTCCTTCTTTCCTTTATCCTTCCATTTTTCTGTTCCTTCTTTTCACCTTTTTTCTTTTTTGTTCTCTTCCTTCCCTTCTTGTTTGCTTCCTTCATTCCTTCTGTCCTTCCTTTCTTCCTACTTCTTGTGTACTTTCTTCCTTTTTTCCTTCCTTATTTTTGTGTCCTTCCTTCCTATATTCCTTTTTTTCCTTCTTCTTTACTTCCTTTTTTCCCTCCCTCCCTTCCTTCTCTTCTTGTATCTCTTTTGTTGGTTCCTTCCTCCCTTCCTTCCTTACTTTCTTTCTTCCTGCTTTCCTTCATTAACTTTAGCACTTTCATCTCTAAAACTTTTGTTCGGTAGAACTTTGTTTCTGAACATTTCCTGCAGATTAAATCTCATTTTAATCTCGTTTTAATCCAGATGTTCTGTTTTTTTTTCCTGCAGATGAAAGGCTGCATCAAAGTCCTTAAAGATCAGCCTCCAAACAGCGTAGAAGGCCTTCTCAACGCTCTCAGGTGAGCTGCAGCGAGTAGCATCTCCGGTTGAACATCCTGGATTGTTTTCATCTCCCTGACTCACTGCAAGCTTCATTATTCCAGCTCGGGAAAAAAACCCAGATTAAATCTGACACCTCGTCCCTCTCGGTCCAGATAAAGGCCGCCCGGGTTGCCGCCTCTCAGACAGACAGGGTCATAATCTGAGCCAACCCCACATCTGTAATGGGCCAGAGGCGGGTCACCACTTCCTGTCCTCCAGTCGTTTTCATGCACAAGCAGATTTAACGTCTGCGATCGCAGCTCTGATCTGACAGGATGACAAAATATGGAGAAATGATACCATCAGGATTCATGCTCGCAGTCACTTTACTGAACCTTAAAACTCATCATCACTGTTTAATTTGTTTCAAAATATGAATGTACATGATGGCAGCTTTCATTTAAAGATATTGTTTTCGACTATTTTAAAGACACCTGCTCGTAAATGTTTTTCTAAAAAGCTTTTTCCAGATTAAAAGGTTCACTGCTTTAATGGTCTGAGCATATTTATTTAAACGAGACTTAAAATAAATGAAAAGCCAACTTTAGTAAATCACACTGTGAATAAGCAAAGAAGTTATGACTTTTATGTTATCTACAAATTCTCAAAAATAGTCAAAGAAATGCTACTCACTTGATTTTTAGATGCATTAAAGGGGTTCTATTATGCAAAATTCACTTTTTGCCTGTTTTTGTTCTTTCATTTGGATCACAAATGGTTCTTAAAAACAACCCAACCACTTTTGAAAAAAAAAAAAAAATTTTAGCTGTAAATTAATGTTTTCTGGTGTCTAGAAAATGAGCCCTTCCCAATTGTTGAGTCACACTACGCCGTTACCTAGCAACCCAAGTGGAACTCCAACCCATTTGGTCAGCTGGTTTTACAGCTGTACAATGGCTGCTGGAAAAGACAAGAGTTTTGTTGTTGACTTACCATCTAGAAACTACTTGTTGCATTCTTGTTAGTTGTGCAGGAGGCTCTACTAATGCCTTTCAAAGATGTACGGTTGTATAATTGTGCATCTGTTTTCAGTCATTTTCACGTGCAAGTGTAAATGTTGAGTTATGTTTTTAGGTGTGTCAGAGTAAATGGAGCTTCATAAATATGTATGTTTCATCTTTTAGACATTTGTCAAATTTTTTTTTAAAACCATCCATATTTTTCTTTCTACTTCACATTTATGCACATTTATATATTTCTCAGAAAATCCCAAGAAACTGCATGGAAATTTTTGGTTACAAAGTGAAAAATAGTTTAATGTGAAAGTTTAATTGACATTAATTCTTTTACAACACACTGTTTGTGGTCATTTTTATCAAGTCATTAGTATAATTGGTGATTTGTGTTTCTATAAATAATTTGAACATCAGTAGATAACTCAATGTGTTGCTTTTAATTATTTAAGTCAGGGGTGTCTAATGTGTGGTCCTGGAGCCATTTGTGGCCCTTCGAATTGTTTTTTCATGGCCCAAGAATGATGCAAATTTGCTCCACCAACAATTAAGTTTGTTTTACCAATAACTTAGAATATTCTTGAAATATAACATAAGTACAAACCAAGATTTTTTTTTTATTTAAGGAAATTTAGAAAAGTTTGTGCCTCTGTTTTTTTATTTATTTATTTTTTTGCATCAATATGATTTATGGATCCAATGTTTTCAACAATCAGATCACTTTGTTGATTTCATAATTATTGCATGCTTAGTTTATTTTAGTTAAAACAATAAAAATAAAATCATAATCAGCTCACTTTTGCATTTTTTTATTTAAAATTATCAGATTTTGTGGCCCTGAAATGCTTCAGACTTGCTAAATTTTGGCTTACATAATTATTTACGTATTAATTGGAAATTACATCTTCTGTTTTTGTTCCTCTCTGGACCCCAGGTACACCACAAAGCATCTGAATGATGAATCAACCAACAAGACTATCAAGAGCATGCTGCAGTAGAAACTGAGCTGCAACCACTGCTGGGGAGAAGCACCACTCACTGTCCTGAGGGATTTAGCTGCACAGAATGTTTTTGTTTTGTTTTTTGTCATTTATTCTTTTTTGTTGTTGTTGTTCTTGGAAAATGAGCTCAGCTCCGCCCATTTTTATGATGCAAAATGCTACTGCCATTACGACGTCTCTTTCTGTGCCAAACAGATGATGCAGAGATGCGATGTTTTCGACACAAGGCCACGCAAAGATGGCGGTTCTTGAACGCATTGCAGACCCTCTGGTGTTTTTAAACATTTCTTGTTTTTCCCTGTATAGGGGATGGGAGTGCTTTGACTTGAAAATTTCAGAGAGATATATAGAGAAGTATATATTATTTTGTTTGATTGGTTATTTAATTACAACTTCTGCATGATGAAAATGTCTTCTATTTAAAAAAATCTAATAGTTCAGTTTTGCTCTGTTGTGCTTTATCAATTATGTTATTGAAATGGTACTTGTCAACATGAGATTTAAGAGTACTGTTTTTATATTTTTATAAGTTTTAATTTGTGCATATGTCTTTTTGTTCATTGTTCTGTTGTATATTTCAGTTGAAAACTTTAAACTGTGAGGGGTGCAGAATCAAAATGAAATCTGGGATCTGTACTGTAAATGTACAAAATGTTGTGGCTGGAGACATTAAAGGTAGAACTCTTGTTTTCTACAAAAAAAAAAAAAAAAAAGTCCCATCAGTTTTTATTGCCAAATATGTGAGAAAATGTTTTATTACACTTTTTTTAGCTGGTTTTTAATTCTCATGTGAAAAGTGTCAGATTCTCACGTTTGACCACAAAATGTCTCCGAGAAAAGCATTCAGATCTCTTCCCCTGAGCATGAGCCGTTGTTTTTCTCAGAAATGAGCTCGACTGTTACTGAAAGGGTCTTTTGCAAATAATCTGCACTGGTTAGCTTAGCATAAAGGTTTTATAACGAGAAACATGTCAGCATAATGCAGCAAAAAATTATTAATTTCTTCTGTTTTTGCCCATTTAGATGCTCAAACAAACTTTAATATCAGACAAAAGTGATCTGAGTAAATACAAACTGTTTTAAAAAGCTGAAGAAAGCCATCAAGATAACCAGATCCTAATTGTTAAATCAAAAATTAACTTGGAATAGGCCCATTTTTGAAGGCCTTACTGTAGAATTAAAAAACCTAAAGAGAACCTGTCTGGCAACATGAAGCAGGCTAAAATGTCTTAATTCTGGAAAACACACAAAAACTTCAACCTTGTAGTTGGTTTTGCAGGACTTTGGAGATGAAAATGTTTTAATATGTAATATAAGATTAAATGTTGCACAAAAAAGACCTTTTACTTTACTTTTTGAATAATTTGGTATGTTGGACAACAGAGTAACTTCTGACCCTGTAGGGAGAATTTATTAGCAAATTTCCCATCCAATAGCATTCACAGACTGAACCATTGGGTAAAAAATTAAAAAATTTTTTGAAATAGAGACATAATATTTCGACACTGGGTTGTAATAAAAAGTGACTCACCATGCCCTGATCTGAAGGTCAAGCACAGATGAGAAACATTGACATGTATCAGCCTGTAAAGAGTCACAAAGCCGTTATCTGTAGTTTTGGGACTTCAGGGGAACAGCAGTGACAGCCATGATCCAGGAATGGAGAAAAGTGGATCAATAACTCATTCATGAGTTCACAGAAGAACAAAGAGTAACATCTACAGCCCTGCAGGCCAAACTTGCCTCAGTTTAGCTTAAAGTTCAGGTTTAACAGAGATTCGGCAAAAACGGCTTCCAGTGGAGAGTCTCAAGGCCAAAAAGGATCTTTATGATCCCCAAAACCTTAGAATTGTCATGTGGACTGACGAGACAAAAGTGGAACCTTATGGAAGGTGTGCGTTACGCTACATCTGGTGTGAAACTAACAGGATTTCTGAAAATTTCTTTTTATATTTATTCTTCCAAATTTATGATTTGGAAGAAAAAAAAAGTTTATTTTGATAGAAATCATCAATTGAAAGCAACTATTTGCAGTTTGATAATCTGGGACATTATAGTGAGACATAAAGAGAAAAATATCAGAATTTCTTTTATTGTCATTGTACATAAAATAAAGCACAACAAAATTTAAAAAATAGCAACTCTCAAAGGCAAGTTAAATAATTGAATAGAATAAATATATCCCAATAAATATAAAAAATATAGTTGAAGCAACTGGAATTTTAAGAAAAATAAATAAAAGTTGATGAGGTTTTAGATGAATTCAGGGCAACAACAGCTCTTATATAGAAACTGCTTTTTAGTCTGTTCCTGAATGGGAACAAATAATTAACGCTTCAAATGATGTTTGTAAGAAGTACTAAAAACAATGTTTATGGGCGTCGCCATGTTGAAATTACGATTTCGCAGATAACTTAAACGCACCACAAGTACAAAATTTTTATTAAAGTACTAAGTACTAAGAAAAAGCTTTTATGCACATTTGTTCTACTACATTAAAATATTTAGGTTATATATACTTGCATTACAGCAGTTTTAATTTCAAATTAGCAAAATAAAGCATAAAATAAATGAGGTTTTAGGTGTTTTTATAAATGCATGTTTTTGGAGAGCAGTTACAATCTCACAAAATTAATTGGAATACAAAAATAAAGCATCAATTTTCACCATTACACACTCATTCAATGTCATTTTTAATTTATTCCTTCCTCTTGTTGGTTTTTAGCTCTAATATAGCTAATGGCTCTTTAGAGAACATAATTACACGATGTTAGTGACAAGTACTCATCTCTGCTAGAAAATAAAGCCATTTGGTTTCCATCATCCCTCCCTCTTTAATTACAGACTTCCTCCTGTTTATTTGATGAAGAAATGTCCTTTTTTCTGTGTTCTTGCAGTCTGAGTTTCCACTGCAGCATCATCAACTTCTCTGGGTCAAAGAGAGGCGGCAGAGTGAGGATGGGTGTGTCCTCTGCAGCATCGCTGCACTATCAGACACGGGGGAGCGTGGAAACGAGAGGAAGTGATGTGGATTAATCGTGGGTGGGGTTCAAAATCTTTATCATGGATTGTCTTAAACAAAAAGGAAAAAAGAAGAATAAAAAGCAAGGGTTATGTTTTCCAAATGGGAAAGGGAAGCTCAGATTTGCTGTTTGGTATGCAGCTCTCACTATTCTGTCTCGCAGGGACTCGGCGACCTTGTTCTGCACCGCCTGATGTCCCTGCATGACCTCTGCTGCAGAAGCTCTCCCTGCATCAGCGGAGGCGACAGCGCCGCTCTGCAGATGTATGAACCTCTACTGAAGGAGGAGAAAGAGGAGGAGATGTTTTTCATCTTTTCTCTCAAGTGTTTAGATTCATCACAGCAGGAAATAACTAAATGTCCTGATTAAGCTTTAATTGGTGTCAATTGTTCTGGGAGCTACTAATCATTCCAGAATGAAAGTACACCCCGCATTCAACACCTTGTAGAACCACTCTTAGCATTAATAACGAGAGGAATGAGTTTTCTTTGTGATTTCATCCATCTATTCGGTTGTTGATTTTAGCTCATTCTTCTTAGCAACTGTGTTTCAGTTCTTTCTGGTCTGCAGATGTTTGTTTGTGTTCTCTTTATGTCCCACTGCATCATTTCAGGCATTTTGAGGTTTGCGACACCTTGATTCTTCTCATGTCAGCGTTTCTGTTGCGCATTTGTTCCATTTACTACCAACTAAAACTCATCTGTTGGACAGATGGCCAATCGTCTGACTCAAGAAGTGATTGAATTTACAAAACAATCCCTAATCATCATCCCTCTGTTACCGTACTTGAAAGTGGGAATGAGGTGTTTGTGGATTATACCCAAAAATCCTTACTTTGGTTTTTATCTATCTCCAAGGCTTTGTGGTTATGCTTTTTTGGAATAGAGACTGACTTTCTGGGAAACCTTTTCAAACTAATTAGAATTTTTCAAATTTTGCAGTTGTGAAATTACACATTTAACATATCAACATGTTTTGCTATATAGGGTTTATATGATCTAAAGAACTAGAAATGTTCAGGAGGGAAATCCAGCAACGCTCTTCATCTGTTGTGGGGAATCTCAAGAAATTATCAGGCTTTTCTGTAACATTGGGTTGTTTCTCTACCATTAGCACAGCTGCAGTACATAGTAATCTTGACCTTGAACATACAGAAGGATGATTGACAGCGCTAAAGCCCTCCTCCTGGCTGTGATTGGTTGTTTCTGATGGGGAAAGGTGTGATTCTGCAAATGGTAGATTTATTTATTTTTTGTTCCATTTTTTGTCTCATATTATACATTTAGGACATACTGACAGTTTTAATAAATATGTAAAGTTATGTACTAGAGAAGAAATGATGTAATAAATTAGTTTAATCTGTTTTCTGCTGTTAAAAGGACGTTGCAGGATATTGGTGAATAATGATTTAGCTCCTTATCTGCAAAGGTTATAAGTACACATCTCTTTGTTTTATAAAGAAAAAACTTATTTTAACAAAGCTTAAAACTGAAAAGCGCTTTCAAGAAGTAATTATTTCTTTGAGCAGTGTTCAGGAGCAGGTCTGCAGACTTCTTGAAGGACGTCTTTCTCTTCGTCTTTTCTTTGGATGTTGCTGCCTTTTGTTCTTCTTCCTTTAAAGTTGATCTCAGTCTGCCTCAGTAATATCGAGGTCTGAAGGTTAATTAAACACTAATCATATTCAGGATGTGCTTTGTTCCACCCAGACTGGCTTTACTGCACCTGAAGAGTTTCCATCAGCTTCGATCTCTGTCAGATAGATGCTACTCTGTGGTAGATCACAATTATTTGTTTTCTGTCGCCATAATTCCTGAAATTATAGCACTTCCTCTAGACTTTACAACAGAATTTGGTTATATCCATCAATTCTTGCTTAGATCAGAATTTCAAAAGGTTTTCCTTTAGAAAAAGAAAAGAGGAGGAATTTTCTCCCAAAAAAATCTCAGAAATTTTCTACAACAAAACTAAGAAAATTAAAAGTTGAAAATTTGCTTGACAAAACTCAAATTTTGAAATTAATCTCAGAAATTCTACAGAAAAATAGGGAAATTCTGAGCTTGTAAAGTTGAATATTTGCTAGAAAAAGACTCAAACTACTTTTCTCAAAACCTTATGATATTAACCTCAACATTTCCGATTTTTATTCTAGAATTTTTCTTACTTGCAAATACTTTTGAGCTGATGATTTTGGCCGACATGACAAAAGGTTTGGACAGGCTGGTCAAGATAATCCTTTGGTTATATTTTAGTTTTTTTTTTAGTTTTTTTTTAATTGAGCCTTGTTTTCTTGCTGTATTTACAACTATTTAGTCATTTTCTCCTCTTTTAATGCTTTTTTCTCCATATTTGATTAATCAGCCTCACCTGTTCCAACTCCAGAATATCTACTTTCCCTTTTGTTCGTTCCTTGACAGATTATCCAGGCTTGGTTTTCTGGTCTTTCGCCTTCACTTCTTCCACATTTAGCCGTAATGTTTAAATATCTTTGCTGCCTAATTTTATTGTTTAAGTTTTAGACTTTTTATTTGATCAAATCCTCATATTCCTCATGATTTGTCTCATCATTATCCCTGCGTTTGGGTTCATCAGCACATATGATGAAGTAAAAAATAAAAACACTTTTAAATTCAATCTTCAGGCACAGAGAAAATAACTAAGTTTTCTTTGGTAAAGAGCAATTCATTTGATTCCGGCGTTCTGGAGAAAAGTTGTTGGAGAACTCTGATCTAGGCTAATCTTAGAAGATTACATTAAAGTTTTGCTGCTGGCAGAAATAAAAATAAACGTTCCCAAAGCCTTTTGCACTCTACAGTCCATGTTTGGCCTTATCATAGGAACATGAAGTACAGAGGAAGTCGATCGAGCTGCTGGTCACGCCTCACAGAGCTCCTGATTCTGACCACCTGCAGTTGTAATTCTGCGGTTACAGTTTGTGGCTTATGTTTCATAATAATTATAATGTTAATTTTATTGGTTATAGGTAAAGCTGTCACAATAAACAATCAAATAATTGCATTGTAAATTAAAATGAGATCAATAATTAGTATTTTATGAAGGCAAATTTTAGGATACATTTTATATGTGTGTTTTTAGTTGTGTTTTATTTTGAATAAAATGTCTTCCAGTTCAGTGTTAAATATTCTTCACAAAATTTAATTTTATTAGTCCTTGATAGATTAAGTCTTTATCAATGTTACTCCTCTCAACTTCAGTCAAGGATCAACATTGTTCTTGGACAACATGCCATAATAATGCCTCCCGAAATACCATCAGAACTTAAAAGAGAAACACAAATATAGCGGATTTACATGAATAAAACACACAAATATGAAATTTGCAGCATTAACTGCAGAGGAATAAAGATTTAATGCATCTTCTACTTTGCACAAAAGAACACTTTTGTCTTCTTGTGAAACTTCCTATAAAAGTTTCTTCCAGACTTATCAGCTACATCGCTCCATGCGGCTCTCTAAGTGTAACAATTAATTTTACCCCATTGGCAACAATGTGGCATGTGGAACAAAACATTAGTTCCCCCTTACATTTAAAGTGTTTTTAACCAAATAAATGAACTTTAACCACATAAATTTACTAAAGGTTTTTAGTTATTTATTACTGACTTTTAATATCAGATACCAATACGTATTTATTGCCATTTTAAAGCTCTAGTAACTTTTATAAAAATATCTTTTTTACATATTTGTTGAAACTGTCAGATAATAGGTGAAAAAAATGGCGCTTCTCTGCCTTCTCCCAGTACTCCCAGTGCTAACTAGAAACAACCAATCAGAACCAGGAGGAGGATCTCAGCGCTGTCTATCACCTACTGTGTGGTGCTGCTTATCCTTCCCCTCTTGCTCGCTGGTACGCTGATGCTAGCATAGCCTGTTGTGAATGCTTAGTCTAGTTAGCATGGTCAGATTTTTTAACCTTAAGTTGTTTCTCCGCCATTAGCACATTTACTAGCGAGTACATGAGGGTGATTGACAGCGCTAAGACCCTCCTCCTGGCTCTGATCGGGTGTTTTTTTGGTGCTTTCCTTCAGACAGCCATATTTACTCAGGGAGGAGGTGAAAGAGATCAATCTTTTCACAGATTATCAGTCTCATAAACAGTCACATGGTGGCAGTTTTAACAAATATTTAAGACATATTATTTATAAAAGTTACAAACTTTAAAAGCACATTGAAATTAAGTATATTAGAGTTGTATTGATGGTCTGAAGGGGGTCTCAAAACAACATTAACTTTTATCACAATAATTTCTGGGACAATTTGTCATCCAGTAAAGTTTGCTGAGATAAACATTTCACTTTAGTGATTTTTTTCTGAAGGCACCTTTTGGTTATTCTTGGCACTTTTGCTCCGACGTGCCACAGCAAACTGGCACAACCGTCAGTTACTTCCAAGTAAAGAGTTTCTTGTTTTATTCCTGTAAAACCCCCTGTGAAGCCTGAGAACTGTCTTCTGTCCATAAACCACAAGGCCCTAACACATTGCTCATCTGTCTCTTGGGTGAAACAAGTTCACTTTTCTGAGAAAGACAACGGCCATCCTCTGAGACCACCCCCCGCCGCCCTGTCAACCACCTCCCCAACACACTGCTGCAGATGCAGAGCCCCCCTCCCAGAAGCCCACTTCCTCCTGCACGTTGCTTTAATCAGGAGGTGGGGGCTGTTAATCAGTCGTGTCAAAACATCAACGGCTCGTTGAGGATGGCGTTTCATGGCAGCCGAAGTGAACGGAGGGTGCCGTAATCTCGGTCCGTTGAGCGGAGAGGGAGCGCTTGCCTTGGCAAACATCACCTCTTTATCAGGAACTAAGAGTCAGTGAAAGTATTACCACAATTTAGCACGATGAGGCCACGGGAGCAGTTCCTCTAACGTGCTCTCACAGAAAAGTGAACGTTTTACACCAAGAAACTCTGTTACACTTGGAAAACTTAACATCTGCAGGGGGGGACATGGTGTCACGAAGTGACGGGGGGAAAGGTCAAGATATGAAATAACAGGTTCTAATTCCTCATAGTAACACAAAAATAAGCCTGTTAATAAACCGCATGATAAGTTAAAATTCCATTTTTTTTCCGAAACTTCATAATTGATTTTATTTCCTTTTTATTTATTGTTTTTAGTTACCTAAAATTAAAGTTTATTAATCATTGAGAGCTTTATTATGCCATTATTACTATAATACTTGAAAATGGCATTTATCGTATCGTTTATCAGCGATCTTGAAAAATTCAGCGTGATAAAAATGTAGTTTTTTTGTTGTCTTGATAAATTCCGATTAATAATGTTAAATGAAAAAAAACAAAATTGACAGTAATATTGGAAATTTTTTTTTTTAACTATTTCCTTCACTGTTCTACAAGAGAATCAGTAAATATTTGTAAATTCAAAAATTGGATTAATCGTGTTTACTGTGTACAGTTAGTGATAAAAATCACACATTTTTAAAGTAAGTACGTAACATCCCGACCAATCCTATTTCAAAAACAAATGTTTTTTGAAGAGTAGTATGTGTTTAAATGCTGTGCAGTGCATTCATAGCTTTACCTAAAATGGTAGTAACAAACAACTTCTTATAATTTCTATATTATCACAATAGTTCCATAGAATATTGTGATAAAATTCAAAGTCCATATCACTCACCCCTTCTCTCAAAACAATATTATCGTTTATCACAATAATTTTCAGGACAATTTTTCATGCAGATGACATAAAACCAACTTTTTATTTTAGTAAATTATATCACTGGTGCGACTGCGTACGTATGAAATTATGGTATTTATTATGTTTTATTGGTTTAATACTTTCCAGAATGTGCTCTATTTAAAGATAAGGAACAACTCAGCTTTTGTGGATTAATGCCAGACTTTCATCCCCTTTTGCATAATACAAAACTCTCATGGCCACCTCCACTTCCAGCTGCAGTTTTGATACACCCTGCTTCCTCAGACACAGTTCCTGTGGGGAGTCGACCGTTTTCTGTCTCTCCGTCGGACCGTAAATCATAGCTCTTGATTCAAGAAGTCCTGACTGTGCAACTGTGGTTAGAGTCTTCACCATCGAGGTTGTTTCCTGTCATCCTGTCATTGCGTAATATCCAACAGGTCAGGGAGGCCTGTGCGAAAAAAAGAACCTCCAAGATATGAGTTTATTAAGACGCTTCCAGGGTTATAATAGTTTGGGGTTTTTCATTTTAGTTCAGTTTTATTTCATTGTGACTTCTTGGTATGCGATTCAGTTAGTTTTAATCAGTTTTTAGAGTGTATTTGCTAGTTTATTATTGTTTAGTTTTGGTTTAGTTTTTATTAGTTGCAGTAGTAGTTTTAGTTAATTTTTTAGTGATTATTTTCACCCAATTTTAGCCGTCGTCATTTTGTGAACTAGCATAAGTGGAGGTTTCTTTGGATCCTTCCTGATGTTTTTTGTTTTTATCATAAACACTGAATTTGACAGTGAAGTCTGGAGGGCTTTAGATGTTGTTCTAGGTTGTTTTGTGACCTCCTGGATAAGACTATTTTGTGAATTATTTTCCTCAGAAGATTCAACAACACTCCACGTAGTGGATAATGATTCTTAATATTTTTCACTGGAATCCCAAACTGTTAGAAATTGTTTCTACCCCTTTCCAGACAGCTGAATGTCTCTGTTGAATTTCTTTAAACTGAGGCACAATGTGTTGCATTTTCATATCATTCAGCCTACTTCATGTTGTCACACCGGTCCTATTTAAGTGATCCTTTGATTCTACAGGTCCAACCATGGTGTTGGCAGTGAAAATGTGCCAAAACTGTGGTTAATCACAGTTAATTTGTTATTTCCCACCTAAGGGAAACATTTTCTTTTTCACAAATAGCACCAGGTTGTTTGAAATAGCTGTAATCATTAATAAAGTGGCACCCACAAAATAATTGAAGAGTTCAGCTGGTTGTTTTCAAAATATTTTAACTGATTTCTACTCCATGCTCTCTGCAAACATAAGCTATATTTTCACTGATAAATTTGTTGATGCTATATCTGATAATTCTTGATATTTTAATGGAAAACAAGGTGAACAAGGTGATTTAAAGCCATGCAGTGGTCGGGGTGTGTCTGCTGCTGCAGAGAGCCGCTGACTTCAGCCTCAGAGCCTCAGCTGCTACTGAGCGTTCACATTGCTGTAATCAAACCTTTCTGGCAACAGTTACGCTGGTCCCCTCTGCCTGCGTGCAGCTGGGTAATCTTACACTACTAGAAAGGGAGCAGTGTGACATGTCCGACTTTAAAAAAAAAAAAAAAGACTCATGGCGTAGCAAATTCTTACAAGTGAGTTTTAACAGTTGCAATTTATTTCTGAGGTGTCTCTGCTTTATTTTGCACTAAATATATTGAGAAAAGATCATCTTACTGCTTTAAGTTCAATATTTTCTATGTTTTGTTATAATTAAAGCACAACTTTCTTTGTTTAACCACTGACTACTTGCTGGTGCATAGTTGTTGCAGTGCAGAATCATCATCGCTGACCTCCTACTCTGCAGGGTGTGTCAGGAGAAATCAATGGACACCAGCAACTGCAGCATCTGTCTCCGTAACATTTCTGTCCCATAAACCTCAACATAATGCTCAGGCTCTAAATGTACGTCTAACATGAGTAATCCAACAACCTCTTCTTGTTTTTAAAGGGTGTAATTTAGCTGATGGTGCATGGGGTGGGGAACTTTCCTGCACTCGCTGCACGCCGTGCATTCACAAGTTGTGGCTGCGAGCCTGCAGGTGGTGCAGTAGCATCAGCTTTGGCTCACAGCTCAGCCTGTGTCTGTGTGACTGGGAGTAGAGCTGCTGACTGGAACAGATTCCCTGCGCTGCAGAAGGGAAAACACTGATTCAGCTCTTATGGGAGAGCCTGTCTCTGGGGTGAGGGAGGTTGGGATAACAGCGCAGCAGCTAAAGACCCTCTGCTCAAATCCTCATCACTCATCTGAGCACCTGCAAGGATTTCTAATGGTTATTGATTTGCTGTTAAATGTGACGGCATGTAATCACTGTTCCCTTCTGATGAGTCTTTTTTTTAACTTCTGCGAACTCAAGTTGATCTTCTAACTCCACCGCTAAATTTCTCCTGCAGCGTTGATGCTGCAGATTCCAGTCCGAGTTGCCGTCAAGTCGACCTTTTCTGGTCTTTAAAGGCTGGCGACTCCCTTACACCTTCACATCCCCCCCTCACAACCATCTGCCCCTCATCCTCGCCTGCTACTCTGCATGAATTATTCACAGGGTCTGCTGGATCGTCGCTACCAACATGCCACGGCATGTTTTATTCACACTTTAGTCGGACATATCTCCCCTCGCCGTCCCCCCACATCGGCTGGCCCTCAAAGGCATCCGAGTCAGATCTTCGTATCTCCCTGACCCACTCGCCCCCAGATGAAAGGCAACCCCGGTTTTTAATCGGTTGGAAGTAAATGTTTGTCTTTAATTCCTGACGTGCCCTGCTGAGAATAAATCAGACTCATTTGGAAAGTAACCGGTTTTTGTTAGCCTTGCCGCAGGGTTGACAGGTCTGATTGACAGTTTCCAGCCCAAAAACATCCTAAAAGCCACCATCTCCTCCCACATTCGTCAAATACTTTTGGGAATATATTTTGTGTTCTGACAGACCAAAAACTGACACAGCATTTTAGAAGATGAACATCATACACACGGTCAAACACAGTGGTGGTGTGATTGTCTCAGGAGCTGCTTTGATTTTTCATTTTTGAATATTCCTCATCTTATGAACTTTTGCAGCAGGAAAATGTCCATGTGATTCACATAAAAAGGTGAAAAGTTTGGAAGGGTCTAATGAAAGTCTGGAGTTAAATCTAATTGATCAATTTGACATTAAAAAGGCCAACTATACTCGAAAACCCTGGATGAAACTGAATTAGAACAACTCTTCTAAGAAGAGTGGGTATATAATCAGATCAAGGGTGAATAACACCTGATAATCCAACAGATTTGCTTCAATTGGGGACCAAAATCGTAACATTTGATACAATTTCAGCTGCTGCGGTCGTCTCACACTGAGCTGTGTCAAAAGAACCAAACCTTTTAAAAGCCTGTTCCCCTCCTCGCCTGTGGGGGCGCTGCATCAAGGACCACTGAAGGAAACAATAGGAAAACTTCAGAAAAATAAACTGAGCGCAACTTCCTTATTTACAAATGTAAGCAAATGGAGTGGTGTCAGATTTTAGCGTTGTATGATTTCTTTTTTTTATTTTTAGGTTAAAACCCCTCAAACCATTTCCCCCGCTAGAGCTAGACAATTGCGTTTGTTTTGGCTGTATTTACCCAGAATGCTCTGCGCCAGAGTCCGCTTCCTGCTTTTTGGAGCGGTCTCTTGTCTGCTTTGTAGGTGAACCAGAGTTCGTCAGGATTTAATTACGCATTCACATCTCCCCTCACAAACTGGACTTTCCAGGCAAATAAAGTTGGAATAAAGCGAACTAAACGGGGCTATTCATTACATTCGGAAATAAACATTTAAGAACTACATATTTAGTCAGGTTGACTTTGTTTAGTGATAGACAATTCCTTGTGATCAGGGGGCAAATATTTTTTTTCACCTGTAAGAAGTGTTTACCTGACTGTGAGATGTAACCAGAAACTAACTGCTCGGTGTGTCACGAACACGCAGCCGTGAGTAACCACCTGCGTTTCTGTTGTGAAAACAACACGCTTCCCTTACTTTAACAGACGCTGTTGCCACATCAGACTCTTCTCCCCCCTCTTATCTCCCTGCGCAATCACCTTTTCTCATTATCTGGCGGCACCATCCCAAGAGCGCAGCTGATTGCGCCGCGCTCAGGCCACGTCAGCGGTATATGACGGGCACTTTAACTTCTGCAAATCTTTGTTTATCAAGAAGATGGGAAGTCCGGTCGTATTTCTAACCAACAAGCATGGAGAAATACTAGTAGGAACAACGCGGCTGTCCTCATCTGAGGTTAAGCACTTAGCCGCTACACTCAGCTCTGTTTTCACCAACAATAGCTAATCTTCTTCTTTTGTTGCGTCTTTTAAAAAAATTAACTCTGAGTGATGCAAAGTCCAGCTTTTTGTTTCAATTTCCTCATTATAAAAGCCAAAACTATATAAAAAAACAAACCCTATTAAATATATTTTGCACTCTAAATCTGTCCCCTTTAATTGGACATTTCTCCAGCTGCTTCCTTATATAAACTTGTTTAATTTGGACATCCTCTCTGACCCACATTCTGATAACGCTGTTTTGTTTTGCAACAAATACCTCCATCACATCACGCGCACAGAATTGTAGTTTCTTCTGTAAACAGAGAGATTTGAACGTGACGTAGTCTGATTCAGGAACGGGGTCAAAGTTTATGTTTGGGCTGTTTTTATCTGACTTGAACAGGTGCATCTCCAGTAATTAGCTCAGTATTAGACTCAAGAGGTGACGCTCACGTTTGATAGATTCATTACTCACAGAGAAATGTAATTAAGCTTTTATTTCTCCCTAATTGCGATAATTAAAGGTGAGAAAAATCTGAAATTTGGTTTCTCAGAAAACTGGAATATTAAATAAGAACAATAAAAATATATAAACAGACATGTTTGTTCTTAGAGAGATCTGGCTAAGAATGGCAGCAACACGTTGACAATTATAAATATTAAAACAACAGATATCAAAATCCAATTAAAATACAAGATGGATAATAAAGGAGCAAGCACTTACAAAGAAATGCATTATTTACAAACCGATAGAGTAGAAATACATTAAAATAAACAATTTCCTTTAAGTCTTTCTGCAGCTGATTTAAGATTGATGGAATATGTGCACTAAATATTCACATAAACAACTCCAAAACTATCAGTAATATATATATATTTTGTTATTTGGTTAATCTTTAGTAACTTTCTAATTATCATTACACTTGTCAGTTTTAAGCTATTTTCCAGAGTACCCAGAGTGAACCTGAATATTTGCGCCCACACAAATATTCAGGCCAGGATTTTGTTTCCTGACTAAAAAAAAAATGGCTTAATGTAAACGTTGGATGTTTGTAGTTTTTCAGTTTTTCTGCTGTAATCATAGATTAATTGATTTTAGGTGGGAATAACAATGGTGGAAGATGTAAACATTTTAATGTGTTTACTTTATAAGGGTAAAGCAGTTTTAAGTAAAAAAGCAACATTTTGTTGACCTGAACAGACTACACACCATATGACACCCTCTTTTAAAGCCCCATAAAGCCTTCATTTCTGCCCCAGTTTATGGCTGGAAGCTGCGATGCCCTTTAGACCCACTGAGGAGCCTCCCGGGATCCCCCTCTGGTCTGCTCCTGTCCAGTTTCAGTAAATATAGCCTGAAAACAGATGTCAGCGCTCAGATAGCGATCAGGAGGAAGGATGAAGGGCCCCGGCGGAGCGATCCGGACTGACCGAGGTCATGTTCAGAGGTGGGAGAGTCGCATCAGTGAGAGCACCACTTGACTCGTTGTGTCAAGGTGGGCTGCTGTGCAGGGAGGGCCGATCGGATCACTTACGTCTAATGTGCTACCTATGGTGTGAGAGCTTGTTGGTGTCAGTGTAGCTAACGAGGAACGAACTCATTCTTTTACTCAGCTGAGTTCAGAGCTTTTTTTCCTGCCAGATCAATACTGAGAAGAAGTGTCTTTTCTTTCCAGGCTCACTTAACCAGCCGAGTGGGAAGGGGAGCTTGAGCTTTCGAGTATCTGAAAGTAAGTCTTAAATCTTTGAAAGCTGACCTTGTTTTTTAAGAAAATCCTGCAGGTCTAGAATGCAAAAACAGTTTTTCTGAGCTTAATGTTTGTTGCCTGACTGTTAAACAGAAATGCACACACTCTCTAATCTCCACATGCTTGCTGCAGTAGATAGTAAACCGCTGGATGTCTGTTGTGTAACCGTAAACTGTTCCTGAGAACTACGGACAAAGCAGACGCAGAACTGCTTCTAAATGATAACAGCAGTGCATTTTAAAAAAAAAAATTTTTCTAGATTAAATAGAGTGCCTACAAAACCCCACAAATTTCAAGCATTTTATTTTCTAATAAACTAACAAAAAGTTGGGCATGGTTTTCAAGTAGATGTGGATGATTTTTACTTAAAAAATCTGAAAAGTGTGGGCTGCATGAATCCCCTCTGAGTTATTACTTTATAAAAGCATGCAGTCTTTGAGTGTCTCTGCCAGCTTTGCACAGACTAAAATGATCACAAATATCTCAACTCAACTCAGTCAGACTGGATAGAGAGCATCTGCAAGGATTGATTTTCCCGACTGAGTGACATGATCACATAAATATGCTACAATCTATCCAACTCCAGCCCTCAGGTGCTGCCGTCCTGCAACGTTTAGGGTATTTTCACACCTGGTAGTTTGGCAGACTCGGTTTGATTGGGGATCAAAGTTCACGTTCACGCTGCATTTTGTCAAATGAAACAAACCCTTTGAAAAACTTGTTCCCCTCCTCACCTGTGGTGGCGCTGCACCAAGAACATCTGAAAGAGATAACACAAAATTCTCCAGAGAAGACACTGAGGGCAACTTCTTGGAGTACCGTTGGATTTTAGAGGTTGTGGGATTTTCCTTTTGTCTTTGGTAAAAGGCAACGAGGCATTTCTCCATCTAACATTAAACTTTTGGGTTTGTTTTGGTTGTATTTACCCAGAATGCCGTGCACTATAGTCTATTTCTTGCTTTTGGAGCGGTCTCTGGTCCGCTTGCATTTAGGTATGCATTCAAATCGCATCAGAGTTCACTTAAACCGAACTGAGATGGAGGTTTTTAGGAGCATTCACAGCTCTCCAAGCGAACCGGATAGTTTGATTTTATTTTGGGGTAGCAGGGGTGTATGAATCGGCACAGAGCCTCTCTTCTCTCTGCTTTGACGTCTTGCTCTCAGTTTTCTCCCACTTCAGCGGAGGTTTAGTCACCAGCGTTGACGCGGCTAAGGAGCTCCTCCATACTTTCTTCCCTGATCAAAACACAGAGTCCCTGAGGTCAGCTGTTCCTGCTCTGGAGAAAATCAGTCCCTTTCAGCTGTTTGTTTCCATCCTCCCCCTCATCTCCAGGCCTTCAGCAAACCACAGGCTGCTTCACCCCTGCTAGGATTGACAGCATTTGTCAGTGTCATTCACTCAGCAGCTTTTTGATGTTTGACCTTTTGGGAGAGGAACCAAAAAAAACTGTTTGTTTTACCGTAATTCCCCACTGTTCGATGGCTGCAATGGGATATCATCGCTTCTTTTGGGTGTAAATACCTTTTCATTCTCTTCAGTGCATGCTATGTGACCTGAAATAAAACACACACACTCACAGTGTGGGTGATGCGGACAGACAAGACCATGTCTTCTGGGTTTTTATTAGATGCACTTGCTGATCCGTGGGTTCTGCTCCCCACATGGGGGGAAGTCGTTTGTCAAAGACTGAGCCCCTCAGGAGCTCTGCTGGATTTGGGGGTTTCCTCCGCTGTTCCAGGGGCACATTTCCCAGAATTATGCTCATTCATTATGAGTGAAAGCATCCCGAGTAAAAAAAGAGAAAAGGAGCTGCCCCCTCGCTTTCATTCAGTAACCCTGGCCCCTAATCTCTGGTGGGACAGTTCACAATGAGAGAGAAAGGCTCTCTCTCACATCAAGCGTCAGCCTCGCTGATAAAGGCCAGATAACAATGGATAACGTTTCATGGTGCATGGACAGCTTCGTCTTCTGAAACTTTAAATACTTGAGATGGTTTTAAAGTCTCGTTTGTTACACAGTAGTAATCACTGTGTTGTCCCGTCATTTTAATGACCTTCTGTGTCACTTTTGGCTGATTTATATGTCTACTTTTTAATGGTTTTGATTAGAATAACGTCTGAGATGTTAAGAAGGACGTTGAGCTCCAATATGTATTCAAACTAATCAATAATTAACCTTTAAGTTTAGGTTTGGAAATTGTTTCTGCAATTTATAATGAATTTAAGTCGTTCTCATCTGCAGGTGAGTTATTCCATCTGCACCAGTTTATTAGATTTTTTTTGTTGTCTTATTATTTCTCATATTTTTGTCTCTTTTTATGTTGTTTTGAAAATACACAACCATTTACAGGTGTGCCTCAATAAATTAGAATATTGCATATTTATTTCAGTAATTAACTCACTAAGTGGAATAAATTATATAGTTACTGATGTTTTCAAGTTTTTATTTCGGTAAATTATTATTATTTTCCTCTTACAGCAATTAAAAAAAAGACATTTAAGATTAGAATATTACAGCAAACCAAGCTAAAAAATATATATTTTTTAAATACTGAACAGAAAGCATGTAGAAAGTATGCTAATTAGGCCTGATGGATGATTTGTTTTACGGTTCTTTAAGACACCAGTGACATAAAGTAGGTTGATTTTCAAATTTATTTGTATTAGTTTATACTCTCAATGGACTAACAGAGGAGAAAATAGTAAAAATAAGAATCCTGACAATACAAACATTTTCTTGGGGTTTGAACAGCATTATTTGGAAAGTATCGTGACACCAATAAATCACATATCACACTAAGAAATTTATCACAGTAAATGATAAACGATACAATAAATGTCCCCCCAGACCTTCTTCTACCATCTGCAGGAGGAAAACGATACAAAGTACATCAACAAGTCACGTTTGAGAGAACACAATATTATATAAAAGCAATAAATCTTTAAGATCCAACTTTCCTCTAAGAAAAGATATTGACTCCACATTAATGGGGAAAATCAGCTCTAATATGTAACATTATTAAAGCAGTATGTTTTTTAAATAGTATAAAAAAAGACCACTGAGCTCTCATTTATTCTTCACACCTATTTAAGCTGCACAAAACTACTGAACAAAGATTGTTTTTGTTCAGTGTACACCAACCAGTAGCCTGTTTTTTTTCCGGAAGATCAATACAGTCAAACAAAAACACAGCTTTTTGGTAGAAAGCAGTGACCCTCAAAGCTTGTGGCGCTTCTCTCTCCCAGTGCTGTTGCTAGGAGACGGTGGGTCTAAAATCTGGCTGGGACAAAACGCACCTGCTTCTCCAGGCCCGAAAAATTCACGATGAAGATGAGCTGCGCAAATCTGAGAGGGGAGGAAGGGAGTTCGGCTGTTTTCTGTCCTGCTTGTCTGGATTAGATAACTAAGCTGACTTTAATTAATCAACAAAGTACCAAAAGAAATGCATCTTCGCCTCTTTTGCTTTAGAAAAATCATTTAAAAACATCCCACACTCTGTATTTTTAGCCACTCAAGGAGGAAAGGATTTAAATTCTGCAACACTGACATTGCTTCAATGTTAATTCTGTTATTTATAGCCAATAAATTATCATCTTGAGCATGTGGGATTAAAGCTACTTGAAAAGTATTTATATCTCTTATTCAGAGGCTTCTCTGTGTTGTGATGGCATATTATTGCAATTTTACAAAGAAAAATGGCCCTAAAAGAAAGAAAAGAAGGGTAAATTCCGCCAAAATATTTTTGACTTTTCAAATACAGAAATTTCTAAATTTTTTCTAGAAATTTTCTGAAATTAACCTCATAAATTCTGCATTTTTTCCAAGCAATTATTTACCTTTTAAGCTCAGAAATTTCCCATTTTTTTCTAGCAATTTTTTGCCTTTAAGGATCTGAAATGTCCAAGTTTTTCTAGAAAATTTCTGAAATTAATGTAAAAATTTCAGATTTTTTTTCTTGCAAATTTTTGACTTTTCAGGCTCAGAAATTTCTATGTTCTTTCTGGAAAATTTCTGAAATTAATCTCACAATTTCAGAGTTTTCTCTAGCAATTTTTCCACTTTTCAGGCTCTGAAACTTTAGATTTTCTTCTAGAGAGTTTCTGAAATTAATCTAATAAATTCTGCATTTTTCCAAGCAATTATTTGCTTTTGAATTTCCCTTTTTCTAGAAAATGTCTGAACATAATCTAATTTTTCTTTAGTTTTTTTCTAGCAATTTTTTGCCTTTCATTATCATAAATTTCAGAGTGTCTTTCTAGAAAAATTTCTGAAATTGATCTAAAAATAAAAAAAATTTCTAACAGGTTTTTGCCTTTCAGGTTCTGAAATTTCCAAGTTTTTTTCTCTTGAAAATTTCTGCGATTAATCTCAAAATTTAGGACTTTTTTGGCAAAAAATCTAGTCTTGCTTTCTTTTCTACCTACAATGGTCCTAATATTCAGTTGTAGTAAATATTGTGAGTTTTTTTTTCCTAGAAAGACTTTATACATATATTTTATAGAAAAAAAATGCTCCTAGAAAATATGTTTTTCTTAAACATTTTGTGAGATTAAGAGGATGTTTGCAATACAGCAACACAACACACAACTCGACTAACGATACATTTCATTCTTACAAGCTAATCGGAGCTTCTGAGTTCAAAGTAAAAAACAAATCACCTGGGATGCATTATCTTGGAAACCTGAAAATGCAGAGGTTTATCACCAATTATGACATCAAAATCTAATGTCTATGTAAAACATGTTGATAAGTGCTGTATTTATTAGCAACCTACTGCGCTTGGATCTCATTAATAAGTAATTGCTGGCATTAAAAACACTCCTACAGTGTTTGAATGAGTAAATTGCTGAATTATTAGCAGGTGTGATGTAGCTAACTTCAGTTGCACAATAATGGACAAATCCTGCTTGTTTTCCAGCTCAAGGTTGTGACATCATTTGTTGAAGTTATGAAATGCAACGGAGCATTACAGTGTTTGTTTGGCGTGCCTCTATTAGTGCTAAGCAGAACCTAGTCATAGCATCATCACAACAGATGGAAAAGTCACACTGTTTCCATGTGAAAATTGGTCAGCTGTGTTATAATCACTTGTGCCAAGAAGAATAAGGTGATAAATGGCTCGATGTGTGATCATATAAGTAGGTCTCCAGTTGATTTATTAACCAGCAACCCAACAACTGCTGCCTGTGACTGTGACTAGATGTACAAACAATAACTGTTTGCATGGATTAGCTTTCAAAAATAATTATTTTAAAAAGCTAATATCAGAAAGAAATGAACAAAAGTTGGGGTTAAGACGAAGCTGTGTATCATTTCTGGGATGAAAATAGCTCCTTGGCAACTCTTTTCTGGCATCTCATTGGTCCCTCTGCACTGCTATGTGTGTCAGCCGGCCTCTTTGCGACTGCTGGGCTCCACTGCACCGTGCATGTGTCAGACTGGAGCGCCTCCAGCTTCAGTCTGGAAGATGATCAGCTGGGGCACGACGGGGTTCACCAGGGAACCAGAGCCAATATCCAATAAACACCTCAGCGTCCGCCTGCTGATGTGATAAGCAGCCGAGCGTTAATTGTGCTGTGGGTCATTAGGCCGATCACAGGCATATTTCAGACCTGGCCTCTTTGCCGGTTTTGACCTTCTGCTGGGCACCCTGGGTGATGCTGCATGCGGATCAAAATGACTGGAGCTAAAATTATCTTTGCTTGTTAATAATGATGAGGATGACTGACCCAGTGGCCTTGATACTCATCATACCCAGTAAAAACTTCTGTGGAAAGTTTGGTTTTCAGTAGCTTCATGCTGAGTTCTTGGACACTGAAAGTACTCTGTGAACTCCACATTTTGACACCAACTTCATTATATTTCATTGGGATTTTATGGGATAAATCACTAATAATAATTGATCATGAACTGGGAGCTGCCCTTAAATAGCTAAAATACTTAAAACTGCCTATAAAATCATTATTATTATTATAAAACTAATATTGTATATCTATCTGAACACACCATCCCAACCGTGAAACACAGTAGTGACAGTATTATGCTATGGGGAGGATTGAAAGACTGAAATGTTAAAACAGAACATTTCTGGAAGATATGTTCTACCCAGAGCTCCTTCCGTTTCAAATTTTGAAAAACAATCTCTTTCAATTATTGATAGGTTAATCCCAAAAAGTAACCAACAGATCAACCCTTCACTGTATTGATGTCAAGCCAAACAGAAAGGGCTGAAAGTTTCACATGTTGATGTTAAAAGTATATTTCTTTGCTGCAAATAATCAAATGTACACATTTTATACAATAAAATGGTTATTTTCTTATTTTTAAAAATATACAATTTCAATTGCAATAATGTATTTTTATTATTGTAGTGCTTAAATGAAAAATCTGCAGAGTGTGCCAGTTTTTAAAATCTGATTTATCGATTAATTAAATAATTAAAACGTCATTTCACAAAGTGAAAAACCCAAGACATTTATCTGGTGTAAATGTTGAGAAAAGCATAAAAATGGTCTGAAATTCAGTAAAATACAAGATTTCTTCAGAAAAAAAAAATCTGTGTGATACTTCACGTGGTAATTTTTCCAATTTAAGTTGATATGTTTCCCAAAGCTTTACATTTCTATTTTTGACGGTCTGGAAACACCTTTCATGCCTTCAGAAACCTCAGCAGGATTCAGCCAGATCCCCCACAACCCGACCCAACCCCCTCGCCTTTTAGAAAGAGTGGATTGGAGGCATTTTATGACCCTTTTACCTTGCGGAGACCCCACCTCTGGAAGCCCTCGGTGTGATTTATGAGCCCACTCAGGTCAATGGGCAGCTCCATTTAGGTTGCTCAGTGAGGCAGATGAGGAGAAAGTACAGCAAGACTGGAGGGAGGAGGAATCATACGCTGTGCCTGTTTGATGTGCGCTAACCAAACCGTGTGATACTGATGCAGTTTTTGGGTGTACCATTGAAGTTTTTTGTTATTAGTGTGTGTTTGCGCAGTGGGGCTGAAGCACTGGAGGGGAAAGCAAACGGTAAAAGATGGATAAAGCCTGAAGCTTCAGACCCAGTTTAAACAATATCAAAACCTTTTGGGGGATTTTCTCTTTAATGGACTGGTAGACGTGGGTATGAAGAGGGGTTGCACATGTAAACATGCACTTAGAAGAAGAAAAAGAATGTGTGAAACCAGATTTCCTATTCAGATGATATTCCATATTTCCACAACTAAACGTTGGCTCATGGAAGGACAAACAGCTGTTGGGGGTAATTCTCCACAGTCTGTTGTGATTTAACCACCAAAGAAACAAAAATCCCAGCAGGATGAGACGATTAAAGCTGTTCTGGAAACAAGCACAGCCGACATGAGTCACAGTTGGATCTTTGAAATAACATAAAGAGTGATACAGCCTTTCTCGCAAACATGCAAAAAAAGAAAATGTGAAACAAACTTCTGGATTTGTGTCCAGATGACACAAATCTGACTTTTTCATGGCATTCTGAATGACCCAGTTCCAATCTTTTAAACTCCCCAAAATAGTCCCACTTTCATTTGTGGTGCTAAATTGGATATGGTTGTTTTCAAAATTCCTGCAGCCTGAACAGTCATGTCACATTTTATCCAAATTTTATATCATTAAAGTGAAAAATGCATCATAATTCTGCACCAGAAGAAGCCAGACAAAGAAATAGTCTGCTGCTGTGAGCTAAAAGCAGATTTCTCATTCAGTGATGCTTAAAGTTGTTTAACTTTACTTTCAGGTAAAGAATTATCTGTCTTTTTTAACACAGAACATTGATTTATCTGTTGCTTACAAATCCATTCAACCTTTTATGTAAAAGATTACAAAGCTGTTTTCATCAAAGCTATTATTTTATGTACTAATGTAACTGTGTCAAATTTCCCTCCAAACTGTGCAGACATCAGCACATTAAAGCATTTTCAGAGAAGGTTCATTTTCCAGTAAATATTCCAGTATGAATATACAGTTTCTGCTGCAGATTTAAAGCTTTGGGCTATTCCTCAGTAAATGACAAATCAGTCAGGATTCACACACTGTCAAACTGAATGCCTGAATATATTTATAGTCTGAGAGACAGAGAGGAGTTGTGTTTTTTTTTCTTTTAATGCCACCTCCACATCCTTTGCTGCCTCCAGTACACGAGCCGTTTAACCCTGACACTAAGCACAATTTCCATCAGAGCAGCTCAGCAGTTCTGCACTAATGTTGAAATCATTCCCCTCCACAGTCTGCAGGGAAAGTTTGCAGGTTCACATGCAGCCATCAAACAGCCAGCGGCGACCTCTGGTCCTGTTATGATGGAAAGGTCAACGATTTTGAACATTTGTTTTGCAGAAATTCTGTTTTACAGTGCAGAAGTCGAGTCAAAAGGAAATTAATGTTGTGATTTGTAGAATGCCATAATTTTAACACTCCTAACCATTGTATGATTGTGTTTTCCCACAATAAATTGAATAAAACATAAATCAAATGTGCACAATAACATTTAAATGCAAGCTATTGCTTCCCCTTTAGACTCAACCTGCACAGTTTTGAGAAATAAGTAAAAGCAGTGAATTTGCTTAAAGTATTTTCCAGGGCGGGTTCCACATAATAAAAACAGTTTATACATTTTTTTGGGTTGTTTTTCCAGATTCTTTCTGTGTTGTATTTTACTATGACTTAAAAAAATGCAAATCATAACAATATCACTATGCAGCTATAAACACAGGTGAATTAGAGAGGCAGTTTAATTGAATGTGAATGTTTCAAGTTCCCAAACTCAACGTTTCAAACTCAGGACGTTTTTGCTGTCAGGACTCACAACCATGGAGCCTTTAAGAAAACAAATTATATAAATGTAATTTTACTCCGAGTCTTTAAAGTTTAGTTGTGCATCACCTCCTATTTAGTAGTCTGATGGTTTTCATGCATGCAATACATTAGGTAGGTAGGTAATTTTATGTATGCTGCACATTTTCAGTAACAGGGCAGTTCAAAGTGCTCTACATGAATTAGAAAGAAATACAACCAAAACAACAAAACCAAAAGAAAAACAAAAAGGTAAAAGTATAGAACTAAATACTAGTTCTCCATGTTTGATTCTTGTCTTGGCTTGTTAAGTAGATGGTACTTTCTAAGTTTGTCCAAAATTTGTAAACTAACAGGAGTTTCTTCACGTCTTTCTCCGATATTAGAAGCATAAAGCTAAATGTTGGTCTAAAGTAATAAATACTCCACAATTTCTATGAGTAATAAGCTAAACAGACAGACGGGGCAAAGAAATGACACATCAGGAAAAACAGACGCAAGTAACAACATTCAAAAATGAGCCAGCAACAGGCAGTGAGGTCAGGTTGGTACATTACTTGCACAGAGCTATGAAGCACAGCAGGAGAGTCGTAGTTGAGGAACTGAGTGAACATTTTTAACTCAGAATCAGTCAAAGCTCTAACAAGTTAACATTTTCAACATAACGTTGAAATCTGCAATGAAGTATACTATGAAAAGATAAATATTAAAAGAATAAAGTCATTGTATTACGAGAATAAAGTTGTAAAATTATACTTTATTCTTGTATTATTTCGAATTTATGCTTGTATTTGACTTTCTGTTCTGATTTTTTATTATTATTTTCTTACTCTCTTGTAAAAATCAATTGAAACTTGTTTAAAAATGTGTTTTAGAAGTAAAAGCTTAATGTCTAGAAAGGGGATTTTGCTGAACATTTTTATTTTGCTGCATAAACATACAGCAAGTTTCAATACATTTTTACATCATAAGGAATTTTAAATAAACAATTTGACTCCTAAAAGAGTCTTTGCAGTTCTGTTTTCTTTTCCATTAGATACTTCTTTTTAAAATAAGACATGCAATCCTCGCTATTTCCTGCAGAGATGAATAAACTCTATATAACCTGTCTCAGGTTACGGCTCTCGAGGAGAGTATTTCATGATTGCACATTCCCCTTTGAGGTTTGGGGACGACGCCAGAGAGGACGGAGTTCATTCACCACACTCATGTGGCCGTCCCCTCACCTGCCAGCTCGCTCCTCATTCCTCAGGTTCCACCGAGGTCACCAGCAAGATCCGGTGGAGCGCTGCACGCGTGACGCCTGCGCCAGCGACCTGCATGTGAGCGGACTGCGGCTCACGGCAGGTCCTGCAGGTCTGAAAGTGGCTCGTGACCTTTGTGTGGTGTTTTAATGTTGCCCAAAGAGAGGAAGAAGGCTGACGTTTACATTTCCACCTGCTTCCCCCCCTTACGCGCCGCTGTAGCTGACCCAGATCTTTGACCGAGTGTCGAGCAGATTTCCATCCAAATTTGGTGACATTTCACCCAGGCCTCATTACAGCAGAATATCTGATAGCAGTGGAAGTGGAACAACTGCATATGTAGCATTGAAAATGTAAAGGAATGTTGCTGAAACAACAGCTTTTGTCTGAGTGCAAAGGGCTTTCATTATTCACATTCGCAAAGGTAGTTCATAATTTGAGGCTCACTTTTAGTTACCATTATTACTGTTTTTTACTGCATAGCATTAAAACTGGGTCTCTACGTTTAGTCCTTGTTGTCTGTTATCTGATAAGACAAAACTGTTTATTTAGGACATCTTCCATTTTAAAATTGGATGCGCCATATTTTCAGAATCCACAATTAAAAACCGCAAACTAAAGCGGTAAGATGTTAAAGTTTTTGCATTGAGTCTGTAAAGATAAACTGGGAGCTAATTAACTAATTAGTATGGATCCAGTTACCTAAGAGAGCCTTTGATGTTGTTTTAATTGGAGGAGGGTTAACCTTTTGACCCCTCTTCAGTTGTTTCTTGAAGTGTTTTGCTTATGTTTCACGCTGTGGTAGACGAGGATGATTTTAAATGCATGTCAGTATTTAAAAATGTTATTTCTAATCAGCTTAAGGTTTGTTTTTGTTGTTTAAGTTTTCATCTGCAAGGAGCAGTACCTGCCGATGCAAATGCCAAAAAAGGTGAGGAAAACAAACATCTGACTAGTATTGAAGGATCTGGATCAATTAGCATCTTTGCCAATTTGCAACCAGACTTCATCCATTTCTTCTTCTGCACACATTTTTTATATCTCTTGGTGCTGTAGTTAAGTATTCTTGGATGAATTATGGATATAAACATTCATAAGAATACCAAAGTGTACCCTAGTACGACAAAGTATTAGGACTATACAAAGAAAATAAGTAAAAATACAAGAATAAAGTTGTATATTACTAGAACTATATTACGAGGTTAAAGTTATTGTATGAGAATAAAGTCGTATAACAATAAAGTCAAAATAATACGAGAATAAAGTCATAATATTACAACTTAATTATCAAAATACGACATTATTGTCATTATTTTGACTTTATTTTTGTAATATTATGACGCAATTCTGCTAATTTTGTTTATGTTTTATTAGCATGGCTCTAATACTACGTCATACCCTGTAATTTAATTTATTTTAAATCATTTTCTGCAATTTCAGGTGTCTCAGTTGCACAAAATATTTACAACCAACATTGTAGCACCATTATAAAGCATTAATACCCTCTTGTTGATTTAAATATGAAAGTTGTGGCATGCATTTGTATTTTTCACCTGTTAAGACGCCCAAATTCAGTCCCACCATTCATCCTCAGAAGTCACTTAATTAGTAAAGAGAGTCCTCCTGTGTGCAATTTGTGACTGTCAAATGAAATCTGATTAAAATAGAAAATTTGTGGTTCTAAAGTCATGAAATGTGAAAATGTTCAGAGGTACAGGAACTGTTTATGGTCCCATAACACAAAGTTAATAGAGATCTAAAACTTCTTAATTTATTTGCTTCTCACATATCGGAATGACATGCCAACATAAATTTACAGTGATGTGAAAAACCACCAGCTGCATGCAGACATCTCACGTCTCTGCTGATAATAGGAGGTAATAAGCACAACAACCTAATTATGCCACATAATGCAGACGACTAGTACGTCTCAATAACACAGAGGGAGGTCTTCCCCAAAAATGGGGTCCATCGCCAGCGGGGAGCAGACCTCCTGACTGTGAACCTGACACATTCACCCACATCAAATCACACAGCAGACAGAAAAAATGGGCGTCGCTACGAGCAACGAGGCTTAGAAAGCCAAGTAACATTGTGGAGCTCCAGTGCACGCAACATCTTATCAGAAAATATTAAACAGCTTTTCAATTGCTACTAATAAAAGCAAGACCCAATCTTACCATTTTTTAATTAATCTAATGAGTTTTAATGTCTGCTTGGTTCCAGTTTAAAACAGAATGAAGATGATAAAAGAGGTTCTTCTTGACATACTTAAATTCATGTTTTGTGTTTTGAAAGTTTTTTTGCTTTACTTTTGAGCACCTGTATTTACAAATCTTAAATGAAGAAAAAGTTGACGCAAAGCTAAGTGTATAGCACAAAAAATGGCTTTTCAACACCTCCATACTGATAGTCTGTAAGTTACATTCAAAGCAAAGTGTTCAAAGAGTGGGTTATTTTAAAATGTTTTGTATTAAATACAAATTTTGCTATTTATTAACGATGAATATAATTGTGTGAAGTGATAAATGATACGTAGTTTGAATGTTTTTAATAAATAAAATAGAAAAAATGAGCCACACTAAAGCAATACTGTTCAATTACATGTGCAATGTCTTTATCAGGTTTGCACATTTAAAAACTAATATTTTTCTTTAAGCTTAGTGAGACTAACTTTCATTATTCTTCCTGCAAAGAACCAGAACAACCCAAATAACAATCAGCGTCTCTTCAGTAAGTTTGTTCAATGATTATTACAGGCCTTCATAGTCAGTAGCATTAATTTAATTTAGGAAAATCAGAGTAAAGGGGGTAAAATATGAACATACGGTACAAATGTTAAAAAGCATGTATCATTTATGTTCCGCTTTCCACGATCTGTCACATAAAACTTTAATAAAATGCGCTGATGTAAGCAGTCATAACAGTTGAGGGGGTGTTAACATGTTTGCAAGGCACTGCATGGCCTACAGTAGCTGCGTTACATTTATTACAGTCGACTTTTCTCCTTTCAGGCTTTCAGTAAAAACAGATTTGCAGCATATCGCAAGTTTATTTGGTTCTAAAGCACAAAAAATAGGAAAGAAACAAAGTGAACAAACATTATCTTCTGATTCGAACCTGTTACTGTGCCCTCGGGCCATAACCAGTAATGCGCCGTTTCATGTCAGAAACTAAAGAGCCAAACTAAATCCTCCTCATATGTTCTGGTTGTGGGAATTTCAAGCCCTGAACCTGGTCATTAAATCTCTTGTAATGAAACTTAAGCCTCACCTTGGCACAGCAACAACCCCAGTAAAAGAAAAAAAGAGGAAAAAGGAAAAAAAAAAAAGAAAAGAATAAAATCCTTGCCTCCCTAAAAGTATTTCCACATCAACATGTGTTTTAGCTCAGGTAAGAATAATTACATTCTTGTTGTGCAACGTGTTAACCAATGACCTACATTCATCTGTGCTCTGAAACAATACTTTTAAGCTACGATGTTAGCATATGCAGGGAAATTCTCTTAAAAAGCTAATTTTCTGAGCTAAACATGAATGAAGCAAACCTGAACCTCATGTGGGCAACCCTCCTTTTCTCCCTCTGCCTCTAATGCTCTCCTTGTAGAAAAAATGCACAAGGTGGAGGGGGTCAGCACATTCACAGCCCCAAAGGTGCTGCAAGCGAGAGCTGCTCTTTTGATCTCCGCGAGGTGCTTGTCTCCAATAAATTAACCCGCAATTGAAGCTACTTCTTTCAGCTAGAGCCTGTTTGTGCAGGCACCATTAACTGGTTAAATGCAGGTATTTATGGGGAAACTCATGCTTTGTCCTCATCAGATCTCTTTGTACAGGCCAAACTTACAGTCCAGGGGTCCTGCTTAAAATGGCCCTGACTCTGTGCCTCTATGACAAACTATCAGGGGAAACTACAACAACCTAGTTAATGAACACATTGCAGAGGTGGTGGAAGTTTTTTTTCTCCACTTCAAAGTGAATGAAAGGCACTTACTGCAAACAGGAGCCCTTTATTACAGTCTTTTATACATCAGCAACTTTAATATTCTGTTCAGATGCAGAGAAAAAAAACTAATGTTTCTAAAAATAAATGAAGATGTCTTTGTTTTTCCTTGGTTTGAACCAAAGCCGTCCACCTTCAGATTTAAGCTGCTGCTGTATGCAAACACCCACAGACTCACCACTTCCCTGCCTTGCTGAAATCTACGCGGTGCTTCCTTTAAGGCAAAGATCAAAATAAGAAACGGTTCCAAAACATGGAGGTCGGCCCGTGTTTTTCATTCACGTAAACCACGGACTTGAGGTCATCCACCAACATCTCAGTGACGGTGGTCAAAGCGTCACTTCACCAACATAGTGGACGGTATTTCCATCAGGAGGACGGAGTTTCAAGTGTCACTTATTACGTTAAACAAGTGTTGCACCCTCTGTTTATGTAGGCAGGTGGTCTATGATGTTCTAAAAGGCGTATTTTATGTCATTGTACAGTTAGAACACACTTAATACCTTTTGTTTACTAAAGGGTTAGGGTAGGGTTAGGGTAGGATCTCTCACTTACAGCTTGAAAACAAATAAAGCATTTATGATTAAAATATTGAATCAGACCAATAGTATTTTTTTTATATATATAGAAAAAAGGAGCTATATCTTTAGTACCTGTATAAGGCTGTTATTTTCAAAAGGTATTTTATTTTGACTTACCGTAAGTCATTGGAACATATATTCTAATCTATTGAATATGACTGTACTGCTAAAGTCCACAAAATAATTAGTGTGTTTACGTTATGAGCAAATTAGCCGTATGTAGCTCAACAATGAACAAAAAAAAAAAAAAATTGCAACAAAGTCAAATAAAAACATCCTTCTTATATTTTTTAAGAGACAGATCTTGAACATGCAGTACCACTGATAACCACTAGGTGCTGGATTCAAGGAAACTTTGGCAGGTAGAGGGACAAGAATATATGTGGAACAGGTCTGAACAGAAACAAAATGACGGCTGAAACTAAAATCTCCAGCTGCCGCGTTTGCACTAAAGCACAAACTAGTTAGCTAGTTAGCATTACACCACAGCTAGCAGCCAGAATAAGTTGCAAAACTCGCAGTTTAAAACCTCTTAAGGATTGCTGAATGGTTTGGTGTGGTCCTCTGTGGCGGTTGCCTTTGTCGGTCTTGGAGGTTGTTGCTGGGAGCTGTGGTCTCCACTGGGAGGGCAGCGACTAGCAAAGTGCACCTGTCACATCTGATCCTCTTCTGGCTCATCAAGCTATTGGGATTCAAGAAGCTGCCCGGCGTTCACTCAACACCTTAGTGCTAACTCTGGGTGGTAGTCATGAGCTTCTGTATGCTCTGTCTTCATGCTAAACTCCCAAAGACTTAACTTTACTTCTCTGGGTTTTCCAGGAGTGGCACTCCTGTTCCTCCTGGAAAAAAGTCTTCTCTTTGCAGTGATCCACGTTTCATCCTGTTCTACTTTTTTAATGTCTTTTTATTTGTGTGTCATTCTCTGTAAACCAAATACGTGTGCATGAGAATCCTACAAGTTTAGCAGTTTCTGAAAATCGGTAGTAAAAAGGAAAAAGACAAAATTATGCAGTATGATAAAAAAAAAAAAAAAAAGCAGTTTGGAGGGAAATGCTTATGAGTTAGTTTTGCCATCTTAGACTTGGGGGGATAATATCTCTCAGGAATACCAGTGGATGGTTTTCAACACCTACTGCTTGTCAGTTTCTGGACAAGTGTTTCGGGTTGGTGAGACCTACTGATAATGATTCACTGTGGTTTCTGACACGCTGAGAGGAGATTGTGTGAAGGAATGGGAAAGGAAGCAATTTCCAATGAAGATCATGAGTCATCCCTACAAATACCCATAAAGACTTGGAACTGTGTGCTGCCAGGTGTTAAATATCTGCTTGTTGATGATGCAAATATATCTTTATAAACATGTGTTGGTAATATGTCACTGAAACACGAGCCAGCCGTGCGTTGCAAAAACAAAACAAAAAAAACGGGGGTGCTTGGTGATGCACTGCTTCTTGGTAACTAGAGTCTCTGCAGAGAAAGATTGTCTAAGTTAAGACACAACCATCCGTGTTCACACACAAACATGCACAGGTGAGATTTATGATACTGTTTCTCTGGAATGTAAAGCTAGCTCAATTTCTCATCCACACGCCTCTTAGAACTTTAAAAATAGACCAAAATGATGAAAGTGAGAATATTCCTTACAATTCATACAGCTGACGGTTATTATAGGGTAATGTAAAGAAATACACATCAGCAGGAGGTGATATTCACACACAGAGGTGTAATTATTGATGCAAGAACCAATTACAACTTCATACAACTCTGGCAAAAAATGAAGAGACCACTGCAAAATGATCAGTTCTTCGATTTTACTCTTTATAGGTATTTGTTTGAGTAAAATGAGCATCGTTCTTTTATTCTATGAACTAACAACATGTCTCCAATATTCCGAGCAAAAATTTTGTATTTATTTTGAATAACAAAAAAGATGCAGTGCTTTCAGACCTCAAAGAAAACAAGTTCATAATCATGTAGAAACAATACTGTTTCTTAATGTTTTAACTCAGGAAGAGTTCAGAAATCAATATTTGGTGGAATAACCAGGAGGTTTTCAATGGGCTTCAGTGCTTAATTTTTTCCAGAGCTGTATTTAATGATTAGCTTGGAAATTAAGACAGGAAATCCATCCCTCCAGAAGGGATACCACTCATTCTGGTTCTCCCTTATTTCAAAAGGACCAGTCCAAATCACTCTCCATATGGATAAATTGTTCTAGAATACAGATGTATGGAATGTGTCTTATAAAACTGATGCATATGGAGGCACAAAAACACATGATGTACAGAACGTTGAACAAGCTGAACATCCTGTGTTGACGGGTTGTCAGTTTTGTGCTGCCCTGATAAACACCAGAGTTGGTAAAACAGCTTCATGACAGTGAAGGTAACCGACAGTGACTGGAAGTCACCTGTAGGGTTACACAACGCAGGAAACACGACGTGCCTTCATCGTTTTGTTGGAATTTGAGCTTCTCTGGGCAGATTTGTGGTCAGGAATATTTTGCGTGCAACTTATATTTTGGTTTTGAGCTTCCCAGCAGGTTCTGCAGAAGGTCATGGTGAAGTGATGGAGCTGCGATGGAGGTTGCGGCGGTCACAGAACGTCCTGTCCCAGTCCTGCTCCTGCATGCTGACAGTGGAATGACATCACTAGTGGGGGCCCTTTTGTCCCGCTTTTCAGGAGCGTTGAAATTTTGCACACAAAGGCTGCGTGGTCCTCCTATCTCCACATCTGAGTGGACGCAGCACTTTTGAAAATCCCTAACAAGATTAAACGGTGGCGCAATCAGCTGTCAGTCCACACAAACTGGCTGTTTCTCAGAAGTCCCATAGGATGTAAGCCCCGCTGTTCAAACTGAACACACAAAAGCCCAACAGAAGCTGCAACCCAGTGGATGCAAAATGTTACCAAATGAATGCTGCATTCCTTTACTTCAACTAATTTATATCTAAGCTATTCATTCTCACTGAGTCAGTACATCTGTTTTCTTAGAATAAATATCTGTGTGAGATTTGTTTGAAATCTGATTATATAAATTAAATTTATCAATAAAACCTAAATCATTTTGGTTTTATTGTTTTTAAATCAAATGAAAACAGATCAAACTAACAGTATTCTGTTTTTTCTTTTTTAGACTAAAATAGTCATAAATGATTGGATTTGGCCCAAAAAAGAACTTTAACAAATAAAAGTATAAAATCTTGGCAATGCATTGATATTCAGCCCCTTTACTTCTACAGAAAATGTGTTTTGTTGAACATAAGCCATGTTGGGAAGACATAAATACTTTACTAACTAAAAATGTTTTAAAATGAATTACATTTATTTTCAACTTGAAGATTTCAGAATTCAAAAATTATGAAAAAAAAATAAATCTGTATTTTAGACACCTCTGCAAATAAAAAAACAAGTAGCCCACTTAAAAAGAAGCTAAAGGGACAAACATGTAGAAGTACATTTCTAAAAATGTTGAACATTATGAAAAAGTTACATTTTTAGTCACTAATTTAAAAAAAACTTATCTATTATATATATTATTTGTATGTGGGTTAAATATATTTCAGTCCTTTAGGATTAATAATTCTGATTGTTTACAGATAATAAAGATCCAAAATTTGGTGCTTCAGAAAAGCCAAATATTGTGGAAAAAAGAGCCTCTAAATAGTCTCTGTCTGCATCAGTAGCCAACACAAACATGGGGAAAACTGCTGACTTGACAAGTGTCCAGAATCAGTCATTGGCAGCCTCTGCAAAGAGAACAAGACACAACAGATCATTACTAAACAAGTCAATTGTTCACAAAGTGCTGTGTAAAGTTGAGAGGAAGGAAAAAATGTAGCAGGAAAATATTCACCAGTTCATTCTGTTAGGTATTTCCTGTGTTCTATTCTCTTTGCTTCAGACTCCTAATTAATGTTACTATTTTTCCTCTGAGTGGGTTGAATAAGATTTTATTAGGACTAGATCTAAACAATCCAGCACAGACATTTTAAAATCAATTACTTTGAGTGAATGTTCGACTCTTAACATGTCACAAGCACTATGAAAAATTAAACAAAAATGAAGCAAAGAAGCATGTTTGACATCAGCTTGTAAATAAATAACCAGAATCCTAATCCAAATGTAAACAGTTAAAAATGATGAATTATGTAAACAATTCCTTTTTAAAAGCAGCATTTATTTCAAAGTAAGTCAGAGTAATTGCAGCTGCATGTAAGTCGTTTCTCACATCAGGGATTTTGAACCAGATTTCTGAAATTGGCCAGTATTACTGTAAGAAATCTTAATGTGCAAAGCTGTTAAATGAAAAAGTGTCTAATGTAAGCTAATGCTCTCAGAGGAGTATGCTAATCTCTCTGCAGCCTCTAGCAGTTTAACCTCAGCAGTCAGAAGGTTAACAACACAGACAGCTGCAGGATCTAATCTGAGTCTCTGCATAATCTTCAGCAGGGAAGAACATGTTTAGAAATTACAGCCTTGAAACAGTATTCGTCCACTAATGGCATCATTTTACAGGGAAACATGATGGAGGCGTCATGCTGTGGGAGACTATTCTTAAACAGAAACATGGAAGCTGGTCAGAGTTTATGACAGGAGCTAAATAAAGTTTAATCTCACAAGAAAACCTTTCAGAGGCTGCAAAAAACTTGAGACTGGTAATGAAGGAAACTATAAAACATACATAAAAGTGTTAAAATGGATCTGTTAAAGTCCTACATCCAAAAGAGGACACTTTAAAATCAATGCTCACTGTCGAATATGACTGCGCTTTAGATGTTTTGCAAAATAAGAATACCAAAAAAGGACAAAACATCCGTCTTTACATGTGCAAAGCTGGTAGAGAAATACCCCAAATGAGTGGCAGCTGTAACTGCACAGAAAGGTCTGCAAAGAATTGACTTAGAGTGGCTTAATGCAAAAGGGTAGTATAATTTTCTGATCTTTATTCATGAAAAAAATTTGAAAATCATGAATAATTTTTGCACCATTTCACAATTTCCAATCCAGCTTGTGTTGGTCCAGCAGGGGTCTGCAACCTGCAGCTAGAACAAAATATAGCTCTAGCAAAATGTTTTATTTTAATTATGAAGATAAAAAGAAGCTTTTAAAAGTAGTTTAGTGTGTTTGCTTTTAGTTTCAAACTATGCCCCATTTTTAAGAAAGCTACATATTGTTTTGATTTTCCACATTTATAGAAGTGGCTCACTCACCAGGCCTCATTCTATTAAAGATTTGTTTTGGGGGGGAGACATTAGATAATTAATTTTGTTCTAAGATTATAAAGTAGAAATTAAGTGTAGTTAAATATCTTTAGATATCAAAATACAATATTTGATTAAGTATATCTTTTAAAAAATATTTTTTTCCTGCTTTTTTATAGCTTTGTTGCACAAAACAGTCCGAACCCTGCTCTAACTTAACATTTTTTAATTCAGCTTTTATCTGTGCAGATTAAAAGATTAAACCTCACTGAGAAAATAAATTGGCCATAAAATTGTGAAAGCTACATAGAAAACAACAATACAAGTGCATAATAAGGTACAGTAAGATTATTATAAGTATTTGTTTTACTTCCCTAATTCTGTACGTATTGAGGAAACGCAGAGCGATGATGTTCTGGAATCGGAGGTTGTGATTGGTGCATTTGGGTGACATATAGCAATAAGCACGAGGGCAACAAGTGAAGCACTGATTTCTAAATGAAAGCGTACCAATGGAAAACTCTGTATTCTAAAATGGTCACGTATTTCCACATGCAAAGTGAAATGATGGGGAAGAGATTTAGATCCGGTTATAAACCGTATTACTCCGTGATGAGAAGAATCCAATAACTCTGCTCATCATGAGGGTCTTCAGCCTATTGGCTCTGGACCTGGATGTGTCTCTTTACACCCTCCACACTGACTCTTAAAGACTTATTAATGCTTTCAAATATAAAAGGTAATAAAAAGATTTGCTTCAGAAGTTTTTCTTTGTGTTCAAATGTAATATCTGAATAGTATTTCTTTAAAAGAATGACACCAAGGTTATATTTTTTCCCCAGTAACCTGAAAAAATTTCTCCCTTTAAATTTCCATTAAAAACTGATAATTTGGTAAAAAATAAATTGATTCTGTTTCTGTACGTTTCATAAAAACCTAAAAAAAAAAATATTAATAATCCCTCCACTATTACTGTCTGAAAATGGAAACTTATATATATTTAGTAATGTGTTATTAGATTTTGTTTCATATCTATTGTAGTAGGTAAGAATTTATTTATAGTCACACTTATAGTTTTCAGTATTTTTCTGTGCACTCCAGTAGCCAAGCAACATTTTGTTGCCAAATTCACTCTTGTGTCTTTTATGTGATAGTCTAAGTCTTTGAATAAAACATAATGAAGTCAGTGCCTGAAATGCGACCCAACTCTGAAAAATGTCAGTAGTATGACCGGTTTTCAAATATATTTCTGCCTTGAGTTTATTTAATGATGAAGATAAATATATCAAAAAAAGAAATGGACAATCCAAACAAACTGATAGGTTAATACTGTACATTAAAAAAAAACAAAAGAAGAATATCAATGTGCAACTGTCAAATCACTACAAGCGATTATTTGTCAAATCAAAGGCTTAGCGAAGTATGGTTGACCTCGTCACCCACCTGACCCCGGCACAGCCGTGCCTGGATTCAGCGGAGAGGGTCAGGCTGGTGTCGAGCCCTGTGGTTCAAAGGTGAGTGTAAGACAAGTGTTATCCTGGAAATTAGACCAAACTAATTGTCTATTAGTCCACTTTAATTATGGCAGAAGCAGAAAAACGTCTGGTTCGCCCATTTCAAGGCCATGACACCAGTCATTGATGAGCGGTGGCGGGGGAGGGGTGGGATAGAAAATTAGATTATGCATGCTACAGTGCACTGGCCACAAAAGCAAATTCCCAATTTAATTAACAAGCAAAGACAGTCTAACAAAGATCATCCACTGTATTATACCGCCAGCTTTATTTTCCACTTCAGCTTTTTATCCTGCTTATATCCCCGTCATTCAATTATTTCTAAGATAATTTAACAGTTTCATTTATAAAATTAGCAAACACAGCGCATGCTTAACGTTGATTGGTCCACATTTATAATTCATGCTGGCCCCAGAGGTGAAACCTGACCCTTGTTAAGTTGCTCATTGCTTTGGCTAAATTCTTGCGTCGATGCCGGAGTAATAATTAGCATATTTAAATGAGCTGACAGCTAGTTAACAGTCCAGTTGACTCCCTACTGCTTCATGTTAAGCTCTGTCAGCAGCCTGGATCTCCATCTGCAAGCCGCCGACTCTCCCTTGGTGAAAGGTTTAGCCGGGTTGCTTTGATCAGATAAATCCTCATGCCAAAGGATGGACTAGAACCTTCCGCTCTTTCTGCTGAAAGACGAAGACACTTGGTTCCTCTCCCTGGGAACGCTCACAGTATCACAGAATCTTATTTCTGAGCAGAAAGAAACAACAACACGCAAAGCACTTAAAATGTAAGATGTTGTGAGTGCACTTCAGTTTGTAGTGCACCTTTTTTTTTCTGGAAAGTGCACTCAGGAGGGGAGGAGGAGAGCAGAAGAGGCTTTGACATGCATGAAGAGGCCGATTGCTGACTGGGATCTGTGCATAAACCCGCTTTTGTTCTAAATATGTTGTGCCGGTCACGCTCCTTATCGCAGTTCAATGTTTGCTACCCATGACTCGACCCACATGTGACTGTGGAGAACACTTACAGAGTATCATCCTGGAAGCAGTTCTTCACAGTGAGGAATGTCTATTCTTGGATGAACTGGTGCATTTTCTGCTAGGGGAGAGTGAAACTCTCTTCACAGCGCTGAATATTCACAGACACATGTAAAGTGTTACTTTTAGTGGATTTTACAGTAAAACATCTGGCTGACTTCCTTAAATTAAGCTACTTGTGGCCACATAATTACAGTCTAGACATGCTTGTGTGAATTTGAATGAACTTAAAGCTTTTGTAAACACTTTGAAGAGTAAAATATATAAAATGTAGTCAGCTTTACACACTGGCTCTCGACGTAACATGCTTCTATGTTGTAGTTCATTCAACAAATCAACTTAAAAACAAACATTTGTTTGAAGGGAAAAAGGTTCAGAAACCTGTGTGCAGCAGATTAAGAGAATGCTTTAGTAATTGGCCTTTTTAAGTTCACACCTGCCATAAATTACATTAAACACAATTAACCTTATCTAAAGTTCAGCTGGACCAGTGGGATTTGCCTGACATTTGCTCATTTGCATTTTTGAGGCAGAAAACCTCCAGGAATGCGTCACTAAAGGAACTCCAGGAATATCCAGGAAGTGTAAGGTATGTTTTAATTCAATTCAATTCACTTCATTTATGTAGCTCCAATTTACACCTTGTCTCACTTTATAATAAAAAATTGAATTCAGTCCAATCATACGTCCATTGCAATTGATCCCAGTTACTAAACAATTCAGTCAAGTTCAGTTTATTAATAAAATTGGTTTAAAAAGAAGGAAATCCAGAAGATTGCATCAAGTTATTGACTTACAGCGCTGATAGCGACGGTAGATAATTGCTTGCATTGTCTCGTTCGCTTTGCAGCAATCTCTCATACTGAGCATGCATGTAGCAACAGTGGAGAGAAAAAATCTCCAGCAGAACCAGAACCTGGTTCATTGTGAATGCTCATCTGTCTTCGAAAAGACACAGCAGATATAAATAAAACAGAAGCATAGATCTAGAAGTACTTTCTATGTCAAAAAAAGGTAAAAGTTTAGTGAGAGTAGCTCCTGTAGTGGCTTTATTTAGAAAAGAAACATACATATACATGCAGTTGGTTGCAGAAAAAGTCTAGACAGGGTCAAATGTGTCATCTATATAAGGATATTTTTAATTTCACTAACTAAAACTCGGCGCTGGTTCTACGGGTCAGAAGTCTGACTACTTTTAGATACTCTAGGAATCACAATCTTAGGAAGAAAATCTGCAAAAACTAAATCGTCACCCAGCAAATAAACTGTATTTGTTTCCTCCTAAATGAGTTATGTTCTTGAAGTAACCGCTTTAAGGGTTCATCACTATGCCATAAATATTTCTTTTTCAGCCATAGAAATAGTTTTAAACCCTTTCCAGACTGACAGATGTCATTTAGTTTCCTCTGATCCTTCCTTGAAATTGTGCTTTTTGTGATATTTTAACCTACTTCACACAGGTGATTTAATTACTTGACTGAAAAGGTCAGGCAGTCATCAGGCATTGGCTTGGATGTAGAAATTAAACCACAAAATTAGGTTAATTACAGCTTATTTGTGACTTAGCAATTAAAGAAAATTTTATTTTTAAAAAAGGCCAGGTTATTTTCAGTATTTATGGTTAGTCTGACATGTTGTCATCTATGTGTTTTACGCTTAAACCTGTGGCTGCAGACGCATCCCTGAAACAAATAAATCTGTTCCTGCAAGAAGGACTGAACACGGACCCTTGAGATAACAGTAAGCGCACTTAATGCCAGGATAACTGGGCAACATATGCTGGTGATATAATCTTAATGTAGACACTTACATATGTCTGCTGCAAGGGGGATTGGTTTAAGCTTTCATTAATGTGCAGCATGTTAAGTTGTCTTATTCAAAGTTGCTTCAATAGCTTGTTGTTTATATCAATGTTGACATAGAGTGATGAACAGAACATCATCAGATTCCTTTGAGCCTTTAGAAAAGTTTGAGAAGGTTGAACTTCTCCCAATCAGAATCAAATCCATTGACTACATGACCACATCCTACTCGGATACTCTTTGTGAAAGAGAAAGTGCATCAATCAAATTGTCCCTTGAGGGACGCTGTAAAAGGGATTGGCGTTACACAAACAGTAATTTGACTCGTCCTGGTTTTAAAGGGGGGCCCGTGTGTTGTCATGTTGCCCTCCTGTGTCGAAGTTCGCAGCGGGTGTCGACCGGGACTCCCGGATCAATCTGGGATTGTCTCCCCGTTCGGAGCAGAGAAGCCTAATGGGAAAAAATGTACCACCTCATCACCACCTCCCAGGGTCGCCATAATGGAGCATCTATGGTCATTAATGGAGCGTACCTCCCACCTCAAGAGTCTCTATTCAGTCTCTGTCATCATTCACGGCCATCACTTCCTCAGAATTTAATGGTTTTGGAGGTTCCTTTTATCCCTTTGTCTCTACGCCTCTGTGTCTCTTCTCCATTTAGGAGCCCAAACTGGAGTACAGGCCATGCTAGTTGGGTGTTGGGTCTGACCTCTGAACCCCCTTCACTGGAGGCTCCTTCAGCTTTGTTTTGGGCCTCCGTCCCCCTTGCCAAGGCGAATCAGACCCCGGGCGGGTCACAGAGAGAGGGAGCCACTGGGGGTCTCATTGTCTTCCTATTCACATCATAGATAAGTGGACATCAGACGCTCCCTTATAGCCACACACACTGAAGGCACAATTTCCACACAAAGTGACAGCTCCCATTGCGAGAGGAATGCATGTGAATTGAGGAGGTTCAAAGAAGCAACGACGTAGGAGTATTCGCCAAGCACCGTTTCTCCCTCTTTTTATAATTTTGTGCAACTTATGCGACAATAGGAAAGATTACCGTCAAACAATTTATTCTGCTGTGAAAATTCCCTATGAAACATACTTAATCCATTAGGAAAGAATCTATATGAAGCTGTGCAAAGTGTTTTCCACCTACATTAGAGAGAAACGCTTTATTAAATCAGTGATTAAGCAGGAGTGACCAGTGCAGGCTTATTCTGCCTTTTGTGCTTTAGGGGGCAGGAGAGAACCAGAGGAAAAAGATAAGAGACGTGAAGCTGGAGCGAACCTGTGGCTGGGGGGAGATTATGAGGTAACTCTGAGGGGAAACCTGTCCCCCACCCCCATGTACATATTCTGGGCCGAGACCAGCAGATGAGGATTATTTCAGACTACAGAGGGGGGGGTCGCGTTAGCGAGTCTTTATGGTGACGCTCTGCTTTTGAATAAATGGAAAAAAGGTGCAATGATGACTAATTTAAAGGGATCTTAGACACAATATGTCATGTTAATTGAACAATAACAGCGTTTTCAATAAAACACTGTTTCACAGTTTACATAAGAGATGCATTCTTCCTTTTCATACAATTTGTTGTCATTTATTTCTTTTCTATTCTACTGCTCTAATGTAGTGAGATTAGAGCATCAAAGCCTCCCTGTAGATCCATTGACCACTCATTTCATCAGCTCATCACAGGACATATTGCTGTTTTGTTAGCACAGTGAAAAGAGGCTTAACCGGTTCATCCTTCGTGAAACCTGCTGAGAGTTAGAGCTTTACCCCGATTGCAGTCTGTAATAGACTTTCCAGTCTGACCAATCTACAGACATCACAACTACAAACCACAAACTGGGAGTTATTTTTCTGACGTCAGGTAAGAAAGAACGAGTCAAGTCTGTGTTTCTGTTCAACAAGATGAGGGAGGGAGATAAAATAACAATCAATTTAATAAAAAATATCTGTTTCCACACTATTTACCATGACGTAAGTGAACAGAAGGAGTAAGTTTCCACCAAAGAACTCAGAAATTGTGAGATTAATATCCAAAATTTTCTAGATAAAAAAAAGGAAATTTCTGAGTTTCAAAAGGAATTTTCTTTTAATTTTCAAACTCATAAATTTCCATAATTTATTTTTTTTATTTTTATTTATTTAATTTTTTTTTTTACAAAATTTCTTCAGTTTTTTGGTGGAAATTTTCTCTTATTTTTTCTATCTACAAATTTACTACAATGCCATCATAATTTACCTATACTATTGTATTTCACCCAACTAAAAAAAGAAAGAAAAGAATAGTTGAAGCTGAATCCTGACTTGTTTCCGATTATGCACAAGTTAGCTTTAGCACTTAGTTTACATTGAACTTAACTCAACGTTAATATCAAGTAGCAACAAAAGATGCTGTATGTTTTTCAATCACAGTGGTGCTAACAAATAAATCTGACTATAGAGGCCAAAAATAAACATTAACATTTACCGTATTTTCAGCACTATAAGGCGCACCGCATTATAAGGCGCACCTTCAATGAATGACCTATTTTAAAACTTTTTCATATATAAGGCTGAGGTTATGTTATGCATCCATTAAAGGGAGATACGCTAAAGGGAATGTCAACAAAACAGATAGGTCAGTCAAACTTTATTATTAGATTACAAACCAGCGTTCTGACAACTCCATAGCGTCACACCAGAAATTAGGCATTACAATCCGAAATAGTAATACAAATAGCAGCTGAATCTAATTAACCAAGCTTAACAGATTAATGCTAAACGGCTAACTTTTAGCTCTCAACAATACAAGCAAACACCAAACGACCATAATATTCAACGGGACAAAGTACAAATGCAGCTCTTAGACATTTATAAAACCGATCTAAACCAGCAACAGTATGACTTACATTCAATGGACGCACACAATAGAACGAAGTAATAAACGAAGTCTGCCTTGAGAGCCGCACCACTCAATACTCAGATCCATGAACGAGATGCAGCAAATATGAACGGAAAGCCACCCAGTGGCTGAAATAAATTACTACATTTAAAAACTTTAATCAAGCGGTCCATATATAAGGCGCACCGGATTATAAGGCGCATTGTCGGCTTTTGAGAAAATTGAAGGCTTTTAGGTGCGCCTTATAGTGCGGAAAATACGGTAACAAAATTGAAATTTTTTATTCACCTTGGAGTGAAAAACAAACATGGAGCTTCATCTGGGACCTACATTTGCAACTGTTAGTCATTTTTGCTCCTGAAAGACTGGATTTATGACATAAATTACCATAATTTAACTGCAGTAGAAGTGTGTATGGTATGTGTGTTGTGTATATAGCTCAGTTACATGCACCTTGAAAACATACGTACAGTAACCATTTTTTTTTACTTGATATTTTTCTCTGTTGTTTGTGATCAGCTGGATTATTAAAATACAATTTCTTTGTGAATTGTCAGAATAATGGAAGAAGATTTTGTTGTTGTTTTCACTTTCTTTGAATTCAGATGTTTACATACACTGTGAGTACTACAACTTTTCATTTGGCAAAGCCCAGGTCATGGATTTATAAAATTCTGATTGGACATCATGAGAAAAATAAAAGAATTCAGCCAAACTATTAGGAAGAGAAGAAAACCTTTCATATTTATTCTGCAACCAACATAGATGATGTCTCAAGAAAAAAACAGTGAGGAACATAACGCATGGGAATAAATTGATGATGACAAAGTACCAAATTAGTATTAAAGTGGCTTCAGCACAACTGTTTTAAAGAGGCGGTCACAAAGCTAACCCCATCAAAGTACTGTGAACAGGATTGATAAGGTGTGTGTGAGCAATTTACACAAAAATCCCTGACTCAGATACACCAGCTCGGTCAGGAGGAATGAGCCAAAACAGTTCTGATAACGTTATATCTGTTTGACCTCTACCTTCATGGGTAGAGGTCAAACAGATATAACGTTATCAGAACTGGTACAGAAGCTGGTACTTCTTGTATTCAAGAAGTACCAGCTTCTTGAACACAAGAAGCTGGTACAACTGTTGATTCAACAGTGCACTGACTTAACCTACTTTCAGCTTCAACATGAAGAAGAGGATTTGCAGGAAGGAAACTCTGATTATGGGGACTTTATAAGAAAACAGTAAGACATAACACCATTCTCTCCCTAGGTGGAGCTGTACAGGGAACAGATGTGGAGTACCTTCTTGTAAGAAAGTGAGAAAATGTATCCAATCTTTGTTACCATTACTGGATTCTGTTTTATTGGTCTCTTTAGAGACCTATATTTAAAGACATGGAAGGCTTAATCCAAACTAGGACTACTAGATTAGAAGGAATACAGCTTTATTCATTTTCATGATAACCTGAAGATCAGATCATAACAACAACAACAACCTGTTGTTTTTAGCTACTCAATATGTTTGAACATATTGAGTAGCTAAAAACAACAGATTGTTAATGCACTTCAACTCTGTAAGAACATCAGCCACATTTTCTTTTAAATTAACAAATGTTTCATCAGTGCATTCGGCATATGTGTTCCCTGCTCCAGAAAGGTGAAGGTCTCTGGACATCCTGAAATTGTGAACTCACTGAGAGTCTGTGACGGTGGACACTGAGACAGCCCCCCACTGTAGGCCTGCAGGAACGTCTGCGTCAACAGTTTGCCAACATCTGAAACCATAGAAATATATTTATGTGCAGCGCCAATATGCAACACTTCTGACACTAACAAATTATTTGCAACACCTTGGCTTAAATTACTGTGTGTATTTGACACGGTATTACAAGTTCATTAGTAGTTAGAAAACAAAAATCAGGGTCGTTACAGGGTAAGCACCCTGTAAGCAGACCTGGGCATCTGGCCCGCGGGCCACATCCGGCCCTTTGTGCATCCCTGTCCGGCCCGCGTGAGGCCAATCATAAATTACAAAATAAATTTTAAAAAGTATCTATGTCGAGTGTGCAATACAACGGTGTTGCTTTTGTTTTGAAAAGCGTTATTTGTGTTACTTCCGTGTGGACTTACGTGTGGGCGATTGTGAGTGAAGGTGAACAGCGGCAATCACAAATTACAAAATAAATTTTAAAAAGTATCTACGTCGTGCGTGCAATACAACTGTGCTGCTTTTATTTTGAAAAGTGTTATTTATGGACGTATGTCCGTGCGTAACCTGTGAGTGAAGGTGCACAGCGACAAGTGATGCCCGGTTAGCCCCAAGATGTCCGCTCACGCTAAAAAAAGAAAAGTTGATGACGAATGCCGCGTTTTTAACAAGACATGGACTGCCAAGTATTTCCTTACAGAAATTAAAGGTAAAGCCGTGTGATTAATTTGTGGTAAACAGGTTGCTGTGTTTAAAGATTATAATTTGAATCGCCACTACACGACGAAGCGCGAGGATAAATACCGGAATCTGTCTGATGAAGAGCGCGAGGAAGGCTGATGCGTTGGGCCAACAAGGACTTTTTACCAAACCTCACACCCCCACAGATGCAGCCGTCAGGACAAGTTTTGTCATTTCTCACAAAATCGGCAGAAAAAGTAAGGCGTTTTCTAACTGAATTTTTTTAAGGAGAGTTTATTGGACTCTGTTGGGCTGATATGGCCGGAGAAGAAGGGCACATCGATAACGTGTCACTCTGTAACGAGGCGGGTTGAGGCCATCGCTGGAAACTTGGAGCTTCAGCTGAAGAACAGAGCGGCCGACTTTGACTGTTTTTCTCTGGCTTTGGATGAGCGTGACACCGCCCAGCTGCTCATCTTCTTACGTGGGATAACTGCAGACTATCAAATCACGGAGGAGCTGGCAGCCATGCAGTCAATTAAAGGGACAACCACAGGTAATGACTTGTTCACAGAGGTAAATGCGTGTTTGGACATGTTAGGACTGAAATGGGACAAGCTGGCAGGTGTGACAACAGATGGTTGTCCAAATCTGACGGGGAAAAATGTTGGACTTTTAAAGAGGATGCAGGATAAAGTGACAGAAATTAACTCTGTGCAGAAATTGACATTTTTGCATTGTATTATACATCAGGAAGTGCTACGTAAGACAGTGTTAAAAATTAACCATGTTGTTGATGCTGTAACTAAAACAGTTAACTTTATCAGAGCAAGAGCATTAAATCATAGACAATTTGTTGCACTTTTGGAGGAAGATGAGAGTTAACATGGTGACATAAGCTACCACAGCAACGTCAGGTGACTCAGCCTGGCCAAAGTACTGAAAGGTGTCTGGACCTGAGAGACCAGATTCAGGATTTCAGTGGGAAGAAAAGACATGACATCCCAGAACTTTCAGATGAAGACTGGGTGGCAGACCTCGGATTCGCTGTGGATGTGATTGCACTCATGAACGAACTGAATGTCAAACTGCAGTGCAAGGGCCTTTTTGAGATGTACAGTGCAGTGACGGCTTTCATGAGAAAGTTTCATCTTCTCTCAATCCAAGGGAAGGACAACATTCTGACCCTCTTGCCAACACTAAAGGAA
>CAEFZY010002563.1:0-71688 GCA_903066815.1 Brachyrhaphis roseni
TTGTGTGAAAGAAGAATGTCATTATTTAGTTGGTTTTTTTTTTTTTTTTTTTTTTTTTTTTTGTTTGTTTGGGGGGGGGGGGGGGGGGGGGGTGTTCCCATACGATTGGCACTTTCTGCACCCCATACAAACATTGCTTCGCGCACAGCACTCTACTTTACGGCAGCAAATATATTACGGTACAATCATACGTCATCATTGGAAGACTCATGCTGGCGTTCAACAGTGGCGACGCGCTGAGATTCGTATTAGAATACTTTAGTCTGTTTTTACTCTATAAAATATAGACTTTAGCCTTATAACGGATTTAAACCGTGTATCTGAACGCACATAACCGGTTTACACCAAAGTCATTTAGTGGAGTGATGCGTGACTAGATCCACGAGCGTAAGTTGCTGAATGTTGTGAATAAATGTGAGCATTAGTCTGGCGACGTTGATCGTTTTTTTTGTGTGTGTCTATTCTTGTCAACTTTCTATATATATTCACATTATTGAGACGTTTTGTCCTCTTTTTGACACAGAAACCGCCATGTTCCACAACAGCTCACAGAAGAAGTTCTGGACTTTTAAAAACGAGGACGAACTGGAGCAGATGCGGTACCTGGCCAATGAGAAATTCCGTAGGAAGGCGCTAGAAAGCGGAAAGGTAGGGCGAAGTACAACCACAGCATTTTTATAACATTATGTGTGCTTTCATCGCTAATTCAACCTGTCCTGTTGAATTAGCCGGGTATCAGTGACTTCATGTTCTTGGATCGCCACGAGGAGAACGCGTTGTTTCGACACTACGAGAGGAGACTGCTGGACTTCTGCAACGCTTTTAAACCCGCCATGCCCAAATCTGTGGTGGTAGGTTTCTGCGTCGAGCCTTCCGCAATGCAGCAGTCACTCCAACAGACTCATGAACGGCACGTTTCACCTAATTTCACCTAACCTAACCTCTGCAGGGTGCAGCCATCATGTACTTCAGGAGATTCTACCTGAACAACTCGATCATGGAGTATCACCCCAGGATCATCATGTGAGTGCTGCAAGGTTTGATGTGGTTTCTGTTGAAAATATATGCTGAATGTAATTTGAAACTACGTAACACCACGTCTGTAGTATGGCCGTTTCACAACCTGTAATGCAAATATTGTGGACAGGTGAGAAGCAGATGCAGTATCTCACAAAAGTGAGTGCATCCCTCACTCTGTAAATATTTTACGTCTTTTCACGGGACAACACTGAAGATGTGTTGCATTGCAGTCAGTGTAAAGCTTGTTTAATTGTGTAAATGTGCTGTCTCCCTAAAATAAAAAATAACACACAGCCATTAGTGTATAATCTGCTGGCCAAACATCCTGTACTTCTATGGCATCTCATTTAAAATATCAGAATGATGAGTAAATCCCGCTACATGGGTGGATGTTTCATATTAACAACTTACCGTGACATTTGTTAATAGTTTGTCCTACTCTCTGTTGATTGTTTTTAAACTACTTAGCGCTTCCCTGTTAAGTTCTCCGCCTACTTTTTCTTTGCCCTCTCCTCCTTGCTTCAGGCTGACGTGTGCATACCTGTCCTGTAAAGTGGATGAGTTCAACGTGTCCAGCACACAGTTCGTGGGAAACCTTCTGCAGGAGAGTCCGGCGGGACAGGAAAGGGTCGTGGAGCAAATCCTAGAGTATGAGCTGCTTCTTATCCAGCAGCTCAATTTTCACCTGGTGGTCCACAACCCCTACAGACCCATGGAGGGTTTGCTCATTGATCTCAAGGTGTGTGCTCTCTGTTTTGATGATGCTTACGCTCCAGTAAATCATTCACAATTAAATCCTTGACCATAGATGATTTTTCTCCCGTCAGACTCGATACCCGATGCTGGAAAACCCGGAGTCGCTGAGGAAGAGCGCCGATGATTTCCTTACCCAAGCAGCCATGACGGATGCAGGACTTCTGTTTTCTCCGTCCCAGATTGCGCTGACAGCTATTCTGAACAGCGCTTCCAGAGCTGGCCTCAAGATGGAAAGGTACCAATCAGAAATGTTATTTGAATTTTCATTAATTAATGTATATATTTCAGTCACCAATTACTTTTTCCCCCCCATTTAGCTACCTGACTGAATGCTTGGGCCTTAAAGAGGACAAAGAGACTCTTTCAAAGATGTATGACTCCATGAAACGTGAGTTTCATGGAGTCTGAAGGTGAAACTGGAGTTTTACCTTCAGTTTCTCTCCACAAGATGGCGATGTTGAGCTGTGTAACCATCACTTCTGATTTAAGTGTCCTGTCTTTATTTATGCAGGGATGAAAACCCTGCTGAAGAAGTATGAACTTCCCAAACAGGAGGAGGTGAATGCTTACAAACACAAGCTGGAGAGGATTCACACTGAATGTGCTACTTCAAGCAAGTAAGGAGATGAAGAAAGCTCTGGATAACTGTTTCATGCTTTCTAATGGGAAATACACAGTCAAACCATCAATTATTAGGCAACAAACATCTTAGTTACCTGAAACACTAATAAGAATTAAAACAAGGAAAATGATGAACAGTGATTTCTATTGAAAGTTTTTGAAAATTCCTAAACTTCCTATCGGAGGTACCAACAGTTTCGACTTAAATTATGATTACATGTAAAATATAGTCTCTTATATACTACAATCTAAAGACTGTCCTACTATTGTAATCTTACAATTATTTTCAATCTCATTTGGTTGTATTCTTCACACATCATGCCCAAGTGAATAATCGCAGGCATTCAGTCGTATGCAATAACAGTTTTATTTAAGTCAGGTCGTATCTAAGATGCAAAAGGTTCGAGGTTCAGTCTCGGATAGAAAAATAAAAAGGAACACATCAGCTGTATGAAATCCAGAGAAGCTGCGTCACTACTCGCATCATTCACACCGTAAAGCGTATCCGATACAGGTACAGCTGCTGACTTATAGGCTTAGTGGTTGTGACTCATTTCTCTCCGGTGGTTTGCTAACACTTTGTGAGGTCCGCGGTATAGTAAGTGCATCTACAGTAAACTGTTTGGTAAACGTCCGAGCTACGGCAGGCACAGGGTCAGACTCTGCAGCTTTTGGAGCCGTCGGCACCTGAGGCCGACCTTTACGGCTTCATAAGGTTGATAAACCTGTGTGTGGTTTGACTTGGAGTGGAGCCGTATGAGAAACAGTCATAGCAAAGGTGCACAGAGGAAACGCCACCTGTTGTGGTGACGGAGTGAGAGGGGGGAAAATACTGCAACGTAGCTAAAGCTTTTTGTTTTCATCCAAAGGCATAGAGGGAGTGAAGGTGATGGTTTGTTAGAGCAGCATATCTGTAGGCCCACACACTAAAGCATGATCCATTCAGGGTTAACACATGCACAGGACAGGTTCTAAGTATGCAGCTTTCTCAGCACTCTTATGCTATATCATACACAAACACAGTATTTCCTTATAAGACTAACTACATAACATACAAAGCAGCATATATGTATATATAAAAAGTTGGGTTCGTGCTGCAAGGAAAAAACAAATACAGTGTAAGTTACAATGGTTTGGTAGCTTAGAAAAATCAGGTGAAAGGATGATTGTGAGTAGAAAGGGAATTAAGGCTAGTGTTGTCTTGGAAAGAGGTGCTGTTTGAATTCCCTGATGACAGCAGAAATTGCTACTTCAGTACTTTGGATCTTCTCCCCTCCAGCGACACGTTCCCCACAGTTTGTCCAGAGGAGTAGCCAAACAGGAAGCCCGTTAAGTCTGCTTCCTTCCCATAACTGTTCAAGACTTGTGAGGAAGTGATAGAAACACCAGGATAGAAAAGGTCATATTTCTGCAGTGCACCAAGATCCTCTCCCGCAAGGTCACCGCGTCAAAAGTTTCTGACGGATTTTGGATTCAGACAAGGGCTTTGGAAAGACGATATTCAGTTGTGCAGCAAGGATTTTCCACGGAGGACAGTCACGTTGCATTTGTACCGCCACATGCGCACAATAAAAGCACAGACTCGCTCGGAGTCTTCAGTTTCACAACTCGTGGAACGAGGCGTCGCTTTGGCTGCGCGATCTGATTACAGGATTTGCAGGTGGAAATCCACAAAACTCACATTACCTGGATGGCAGCAGCCAGAGACATGATGGTGCACTCTGTCCTGTAAAATAAAATGGACATGTTTGTGAAAGACACAAGCTGTTCAATGTTACTCTGTAAGGACTCCTGGGACAGCTACCGGTATGAATGGGGTAAACTAGACTATAGGACTATGAAGATGAGGAGCAGACTACCATTTGGTGATCTTCTGGAGGACCAAAAGTGCCACAATTCAATAAATAACTTTTTGCTTAATTATTTTGATCAAAAGCAAATATTACTTTAGCACATATTGTATCATGTTCTTTTTTTGCCACCCTTTCTCAAAGTCAGTGTTAGACATTTTTATAATATTTGGTCAGTATTAAACGCAATTTAAATTCACAATGCATTCAGCAAATTACTGAAGAAATGTTGCCTGTACTTAAATATCTAACAATTGAAACGTTTTAGTTACAAATTTTAATTAGTGCTTTATTAGGTTGTGGCACATTTGGCACGCCATACATTTATGCCTAAAAACATTTAAAATGGTTGCATCACCACCAAGACACAAAACAGAGTTCACCACTTATTTATCCGCTTGTAGAACCGCTCCACTTTACCAAAATATTTTTTTATTCTTGCAGCAAACGAAAAAGAGGATATGAAGAAGATGGCCATGTTGCCAAAGAACCTCGTTTGACCGAAGAGGTTAGACAGTTTTCTTCATTTGAGTAAAATGTTTCTAAGATGTTTTCCCCAGAAATCTTAAATCACTCGCATTTTGTTTAATTGCAGGACTGGACTGACGAAGACCTCCTATGAGATTGAGTTGTGGAATGAAACTGTTAAAAGTCCCTGCTTGATTCCAGTATTTTATATGAAAAAAATCTAAATGTGGCAAAATTAAGTGCACATTTCAGTTGTGTTTTCTGAGAAATAAAAGATATTTTTCTAGTAGTTGTTTTTTGTCCTAAAACAAAAGTGCCACATAACACAGAATAAAAGCGTCTGGACCTTTGTGAGGGCACAATAAACAACTCAATAATTTACTTTACAAAAAACTGTTTAATAAGTGCATGCATGTCTGTTATACAGTCTGTACTATTTAAAAAAAAATACCACTGTAAACTTTTACTTGGTTTCTTTGATTATGTGTCCTGTCTGGCAAATGGGATGTTTTAAAACAGAAAAAGAAGCCGCAGCCAAATAATCAAATATAACTGATACAATTATGACCTGGCAAAAATTCAGCTTATCTCACATATATACTCATGATTCCAGCAAGAGAATTTATTAATATAAAATAACCATAGGTTTTCTGCAAGACTTTGAAAAAAGAACAAACAGAAATGTTTCTTTCAGCGTTTTGCAGACAATGTCACAACCTTTAAAATTAATCAGTAACTAATTACAGTATAAAAAGCATATTTGCTCAGAATCCAGTTTACCATTAAAGGGGGTTGAGAGAACTAGCTTCTTCATGTCAGTTTCCTCACATTGAGTTGAAAGTAGGGGACCATAACTTTGGCAATTTGTGCCTTTAAAGCACAGTAGGTACAAGGAAACCATATAAAATCCTTATATTTGGTCCTCTTGGTGAATGAATGAAATGCACCCACATCACAGTTATGAACAAAGTCCAAAGGGGAGAAATGTAGCAATCAGTCATTGGTGCAAGTTTTTTTTTTTTCCTTTTTTTTTTTCCCCCATTTGCTGCTTTTAGGAGCCGGGTTGCTTGTTGTACTCGGACGCTGCTGTTGCGTAGCTCTTTTTGTGGTGAACGAGACAAGATGATGGGTGAGGATGGGTGGGACTATCAGACGGAGACAAGATGGAGAGTGGTTCCATTGTGATGAGGGGGAAGAGCATGCTAGGTCTCCTCAGGGCTGCGCTCACAGAGAGGGGAGAGGGCGTGGCGCAAAGATGGACAAATGGGAGCAATGGGCTGCAGTACTACCTGTTGCTGTTGGACATGGCATACTGAGTCTGCTTCTGCTGGAGGAGCTCTGTGATGGCCAGCAGCTTTTTCAGTACGTGCTAAACGACAGGAAAAGCAGAAAGTGATTATTTTCTAGAGCGAGGCGTGAGCTGTGAGGAAAGTCGAGTTGTTGCTCTGGGTGCCTGACCTGCTGTGCGCCCCGCTCGTTGCTCAGAGTGCGGAGCTCGTCCGAGTGCGTGGCACAGACCTCGTGCAGCGCAGCCAAGTCCCGCGACAAGTCCGTCCTGAACGACTCCAGGTGTTCAGGGAGATCAGGGACATTCTACAAACGCAGATCATCATCATCACATGTTTTAGCTTTCAATTAACAGCTTCTGTTTCTCTCTGAGCCAGACTGAATCAGAATCATGTCACAGAAAACACATCCAGCCATTTCTTGGCTATTACTTACGTCTAACAGCCAGTCCTGATCTCTGTTAAATATAATAAAAGAAATATGAAACTGAGACTCACGCCCAACTCATCCAGGAACATGATCATCCGATGTTTGTTGTTTTTAATAAATGGGTTAACTCCCTCCATATAGGGTTCCTGTTAAAATAAGGAGAGAAACAAAGATCAAAATACTATCAATGTTTACGAAACTCAAAGCCAAACGGGAAAGGCTTCAGACCTTAGCACCAAATTCAACCAGGTTGGCCAGATTCTGGACAGACTTAGCCACCAGTGTCAGAGTCCTGGCTGCTGTTGGAGATGGAGGGTCTGTGAAAAGAGGAAGTAAAAAAAAACAAAAAAAAAACACACTGCATCATCTCTGATGGTAAACTGAAAACTGTTTTTCAATAGATGCTCACCAGCAATGATGTTGAACATTCTGGGGTTGAGAATAGCAGGGCAGATCAGCCTTAGAAAGACAAAGCCACTAGAGAAAAACAATAACCTGTTTACTCACACAAGAAATGGGACAAATCATGTAGACTGCAGAAATATCTCATCTGGCTTTTAAATCTAATAATGTCTTGCCCTACGTGGTTCGCAGGTCTCCGTTTACCTCACAACCCTTGTCCGCATGGTGTTATTGCTAGGGAACTTCTGTTGAACAGACTTCTGCAGGCAGCCATAGATGAACCTTAACGTCCTGGAGAGACCGATACAAAATGGATCATTCAACTTGAATACAGTTTTCACAGAAATATCTCACAGCTAAATCTGTGTTTTAGCTTCTGATCTTACGGTGGTAGGATGTCCGCAGCCATGAAGATCTTCTCCACAAGCTCTGACAATATGTTGAGAAGATGAGCCAGGTTGGTACCAACATCCTCATTCTTTTCCAGTTTGGAAGGATTTAACTTAACACAGAGGGACAATTGGAAATGAGTTATTGTAATTCTTTACAACTATGATTAACAAATAAAGACTTTAAGAAGTATTTTCATCCCTTAAACGTTTTCACATTTTCTCATGTTGCAATCCCACTCCACTGTCTTTTACTAGGATTTTATTTAAACCAACAACACAATGTTGTGTAGATTTTAAAAGTGTTATAAAAATGGAAAGCTTGTAAACCTGCCTTTCGCTGAATTTGGACCTGCATACATAGACCCTAAAAGTTTTGCCCATTCTTCTGTGTAAAATAGGTCAAGGCACTTGGATGCGGCAGAATTTATTTACATTTCTCAAAGAAAATGAGACTAAATGCAAACATCAGATGCAGTTTTTATATTTTTGCACGTAAAAAAAAAATCAGTTTCCTTCAACTTCAAAATCAGGCATTACCTTATTATTGGTCTCATATAAAATCCTCTATAGTTATATCTTTGTTGCAACAGGGCAAAATGTGACAAAAGAGCAAGAAGTATATATTTTGTTGCAAGGCACTAATGGTGTAACTATATCTTAATAAACAATACATGAACTCTCACAAGTATGAGTTATGGTGCAGCAGCTAAGAGTTTGTTGTAACGTACCTCACATGACTGTTTGCTTTCCATGATTTTGAGGATGGTGTCCTTCAGCGCGTAGTGGACGAAGGGCGTGGCCGTGGCCTTCATGTACTGCTCCATGAGCGTGCTGGCCAGTGTAGTTGCTCTGAACAACGTTGTTGCCTCATCTAGAAAAGGCCCGCAAACATGAGATGTTATACAAATAGCTGCCGTCACACACATTCCTCAGTTTACATCACACAAATTAAAACCTAAAAGAAAAAAAAGTGCTAAATCCTGCAAAACAATGAAGAGTATTGCTACGCTGCAAGACGACTTGTGACAGCATGCCCTCGCTACAAACGATCCCTTCGTGTTTATCCAAATTCCTGAGGGAGGCAGCTAACCGATTCTTGGATCCAGGTGATCGTTGCTTGTTTTTGCAGGAGTTTAATCCCTGCGTTTTGTGATTCTTACCCTCCATGTTAATTTCTCTGTCGTTGAGCGTCCTCAGTAGAGGTGCTTCAGCCTTCTCGTGCCTAAAGATCCGCAGGAGGAGGCTGGCCAGTAATGTGCGGTCCTGACCACAAACGTTGGCCAAAGCGTAGATTGCGTGGAAATCTTTCTGCAGGATCATCTGCAGAGAACACTTTGGGTCAATGACATTGTTGGCAGTGAGATGAGATTGCCGCTGGAAGAACTTTTCAATGGATCGGACCTCTTTAAATTCACTGTACTCCTCCTCCGGCATGATCTTCTCCATGGAGTAGCGATGGCGCACCCGCAGCGATCCCGGCTCGATCCCCTTCAGAGGGACGTGGGAGCTCAGCGGGAACCACTCGTCAATCATCTGACCCTTCTGCAAGCGGCCCAGCTGGCACCGCATGAACACTACAAGGGACGTGTCAAATAAGCGAGTTGTGAAACAAACAAGGGAATAAAACCCTCAATAATGACCGCTGGACTTACGGATGTCGCTTTCTTTGTTCTTCTTTGTTTTGTTGCTCAGACTGATTTCAAATCTGTTTACTTCACTGGACAGATCACTAAAAAGAGAAAAAAAACAACAACACACGGTTTGTAATTCTGCAAACATTAACAGACCAAAATGAGGTGGGAGTCCCACACACTTACTCGAAGATGAACTCCTCGGTGAAGACGGGATTCTGCCCTTCTCGTGGCTGCGTCTTGGCAACCTGGACGCTGTTCAGGTAGATGTTGCAGTGAGGGTTGGTAAAATACTTCACCGGCAGCTTGTGGGCCTCCTCCACATACAGCATCAGGCTGCTCACCTGAGACACAAGTCATCAACACACGTAAAATGTGACGCGTGTGTTAATTCGTAACATGTAAAAGGCAATACTTTTCAGAGTATATAAGCAAGTCTAGCGTGTGTTGTGTGGTACAGGCACGCCAGAGGACCACTAGTTTAGTGAGAGTTGTGACTGAAAAATAAATCATCAAAATGAAGGACTTTTGAGTGCAATTATCTCTTTTCATTGGTGATAGTCTTTTCATTGACTATCAACTGCTTTGCTACACTTTAATGAACACAAAGGCTGATTATAAGCGTACCTGCCGGAGCCTTTTGTTTGAAGTCGGTACAGTGGTTTTTCTTAGGTTACTACAGAACGTCTGAAGGCATTTCATCCAATCCTGCAAAAACAGAGCGATGTTATACCATCTGAGAGACGCAAAATGACAAAACTGAAAGAAGTGCATGATAGATACATAAACATTTTTTATAAAATTATAAAAATAGTTTTTATTCATTGTGATCTACAACCTGGAGCACTTTTTGGTAATCCAACAGAAACAAACAATCATATTACTAATAGTATGTAACATGATATAGTGCTAAATAAATGTATTTACGGTACTTCTCTAGAATGAAGACTTGCAAAGAGAGGGCTCAATTAGTTGCTAATAATTTAAGACCTGCATTTGAGGCATCTTGCAAACAGCTGAATGCTTTATGTTTTACGAACCGAGGCAGCAATTTTAGCAAGCATGGCATCTGGACAACTCCAAGATTTTTACACTATTCGATAAAAAAGCTGAAGCTTTATTTACCTGCGCCTGCTCTGGGACCTCTCCTGCAAAGTAGAATATGTACTGCTCCTCACTAAAGTGCTGGACAACAATCTGGAAACAGTTTGGCCTGAAAATGTCAAACAGAAAACAAAGCTTTACAATTTGTTTTTGCTTAGCATAAGGTAAAGCCATTATCTCACATCTGTTTTCTGGAAAACTGCCATCAGCACCTGCCAAACAGACTGTCGTGCACACAATACACGGAGCACACACTTAGGTCTATCAGCCCTTTGGGTTTGGTAGCTCTCTTCTCGCTTTCAAAATAGATGAGCTGTGCGTCGTTGCCCTCCAGGATGAAGTAAAGGTTCTTCCACCTTTTTCCTTTTCCTGAAATCAGAGGAAAAAGTTAGAATCCTACCTTATGTGACTGACAGAATTTGTGAATAATAGAAAACTACTAGTGGAGCTGAACATAGATAGATACCTTTGCTGAAGAGGAGATAGCCTTTTTTGACTATGTTTTTGTAGAAAGCATCTTTTGTTCTCCGTCTGATAGTGTTATAAATTTCCCTCCCATCCGTTATGTCAGTTAGTACTTGCTCCTGGTGCTGCATAAGAAAACAAATCCACCCATTACAAAATAACTACAAGAAACAAAATACTTTTCTTTCATTCACAAAGCCCTTAAATGTTACATCAGAGACACTTCTAAGGCCTACAGCTCCAACAGAAAAATGTTCACTAACTGTTTTCATTGCTTTGTTCCAATATGCAGACAAATTCAGATTTATTTTTTCTTTTTCGTTTTTTCTTCTTTAACCAGAGTATGAGATCGCTAGGAGCTTTTTTCAACTACTTTAATTACACAATCGGTTCTTGTGCTCACCTGTATGGAAACGGGTTCTTTCAGGTTGTAGCCCTCAACAATCTGTTCTTTCTTATAATGATCAATTATATCGTCAAGGCTGCAACAAAAAAAAAGAACAGACAAACATTGAATGGAAGACAAACTGACTCAGTTCCAAAGGACAAGTCAAACTGAAGCTTTGCATGACAAATGTTTAGTCGGAAGGAGTGATTAATTTGGGATGCATTCCAGCATGTCGGCACGCTGGCAGACGTACCTGTTGTAGTACCTCCCTCCCATCATGTACTGATTGTTTGGAGTCGGGGAGATCTTAAACCTTTGGATGTTTTCACTAGTGCGAAAAAAGAGGGAGTAATCCCCGGGGGTGTTGTCTGATGGTCGGACCAGGAAGCTGCAAACCTGGCCAACTAAGACATCACCAAGGGTGAAGGAGACAAATTTATAGAAACTACACTATACATATTTCATATAATCATATAGTTGTGAAAAAGAACAAACAACTACCAGAGTGACAGCTCTAACTCAACAGAAAGTAAAGAAAATGTTACCTGACATAAGAAGGTTGTAAGCCTCCGTCTTTGTGATCTTTCCATGATACCAACTAAAGGTGAACATTCAAAATAACAGGATAAAGAGGAACTGAATTAATCACATGTCGCTCATATTAAAATATTCAGGAATTGAACATCTGTTCTTCACTAAAGGTTAACAGTTAAAAATGATTTTTCTTTCCAGGGATCAAGCAGCTTACACTTTTCCCTCGTGTGGGTCCTCCTCCCGGCCCTGCAAAATAAAGACAAACTTATTGTTTTGAATCTGTTATGACAATAAAAGTATAACTGTTGCAAAACAGATGCAACACAGATTTTATTTGTAGTAAAACTGCATCACAAATTTACCATAAAAATTACTGATACAAACCCTGTCACTATACATGAGCTGGCTATCAAAATACAAATACAAGATGATGTTCAGAAGTTAGCATTTAATACTACTATTATATGAATTTAAGGCCTGTGTGGATATTAAAATGTGCCACACATGGATCAGTTCTTGGTATAAAAAATGTTTACGGTGTCACAACCACAATGACAATAAGTCATTCCTTTCTCTGGCATTTCCAAAAGAGGGTTGCAGGCAGAACAAGACTCATCAAACTTTTCTTCTGCTACAGGGAGCATTCAGGGAAACTTCTCTAAACTACCCACACCTGTTGCTGCACATTGCAACAGATATGCATTGCACAGCAACAGGTGTGGGTAGCTGATATTAGCTAATGATTAGCAGATAGTCATTAGCTAATATCAGCTTCTTATACTTATGTTACTTCATAAAGAGCAAGATACCATGTGGAATAAGCACTTACAATTTCTTGCTACTTATGCCACATTTATCACTCTACTTTTAAGTCTACATCAAAATAACAATGCATGTTATAAATTACTTTATTTTAACTGTAATAGCCAATATCTTCTATTCTGTTGGGGCCTTTATGTGCAAACGTCAGGCAATTGTTGTAACTGTATTCAAGATTATCATCTCCTGTGAATCCCACAGCGGCCCTTGTCGGTCGGCTTCGTGTTTTACTTACCACCTCCTCCACCAGATCCTCCACTATGAGCCCTTGCTCTTCTGTGCGAACATTGGCGACCCACATCCAGCCGTCCTCCAGGTCGTTGTGAACAATAAACATGTCTCCTTTCAGAAAGCTGAGGGCACACGTCAGAATATCATGACAAAACTTTCCTGCGTCACAGCAAAGAAACTATAATAAAAAGAAAAGCTTTGATCACATTGATGCATTTTGTAGAAAAAGCACATTAAGTGGAATAAATCGGAATCTTTATTTTGTGTAGTTGATGGTACTACAGTGTGGCCACCAGGTGTCTCCTGCGGCTTAAAACAGAGGTAGATTTTGCACATCGTCTGCATCGTAGAGCTTAAGGCTTGCAGGCATGTTGACTTTTCTGGCTGACTTTAGACAGATGTTTATCAGATTTAGGAAATGAGGGATGCAGATGGGAGCATCAGAGAGTGTACGCATTGCAGCTTAACAACTGCTTTTCAATAAGTCAGATGATGTTCTCAGCAGGACGCTGAAGCATTCCACAAAATCAGGCTGTTCTTTGTGAGCAAAACAGGCAGATGTTTTCCTTCTCTGCCTGGGATCTCTGCGCTTGTGTGTGTTTGAATATAATTCACAGTAATGAAATTGCTTCTAAGAACAAATCCGAGTGGGACAAAAAAAAAAAAAAAAAAGGACATTCAATTTTTGATTTGTCTAATAAGTGCTTACCTGATCTCATCGGTATCTGGCACTTTGGTGTATGGAAGTATGGCCCGGACTCTCCTCCTGTCTTCTACAGGCTGTGGAAAATACGGGATAAAAGTAAGAAGAACAAACTCTTCGCATTGATCTTCCAAAATCATCAATGATTTATTTAATCAAAACTGATTTTACTAAAGAAGTTACAACTTATTTAAGGTGATACAGCATAAAAATATGATTAGCATTAGCTTTGCCTAAAATGACCCCACTGCCTCAAATGACCCCACTGCCTCAAATAACCTCACTCCTGCCTGTCGGCAAAAAAACAACAAGGGAATAAGAGGATAATTTCTTACACAATGTGGGTGGGGAACAAAAGAAGAAGAAAAAAAAAAAATCACTATTCCTTTTCAGTCATCCTAAAAATATATCAATATATTTCCATCCACTTTTCCCCAACAATTCATATGAAAAATAACTTTTGATGAGATTCCAAGAGATTTAACGTCCCTTATGCACAAAGTTATCTGGAGGTTTAAGTTTCACAAGCTTTTGTATGATATTAACAGGTCCAAATTATCAAGGGAAATTTCTTCTCATTCCCATTGGACTGTTCTTTATTTTTAAAAGAAACATTAAAAAGATTTACTGATTTTAAAAGATAATAATGTGGCGTCAATGGGAAATCTGGACAATTTCACAAAGGCTGTAATATGGCTCACAGTAATTCAGGGTTGAAATATTACGCATACCCTATTTGCAAATTTGACATTTTTCCAGGTTTTCCACAAAGTGCAATAAACGAGGAAGAACTCCTTTGATACAATAAACTATTTTTTAAAAAATGACTCCAAAAAAAGAAAACAATCGTATATTTAAAGCTATGAAGTCAGTCTCACCTCCGGAGGTGCCACTGGTGATAGGAGCTTCTCTCCTTTTAATAGGCAAGACACATAGCTGTAGTAACCAATCAGGTCTGATAGAGAACAGAATCGTCGACCACCAATGTAATAGTCCCCACACATGGCGATTATCCTGAAAAACAAAAACATTAAGTGCCAGCAGATCTTTAAACACAGGTTCTTTCAGATTGGATTCATTAAGTTCTAATCGGGGCATCAAGCTCACTTTTTATTCATGTAGGACCCACTGAACAAACTTCCACCACAAATAGCATGGGGGGAAGGAGGGGTGTGTGTTTGCATGTGTGTGTGTGTGTGTGTGTGTGTGTGAGGGGGTGAAAGGAGTAGCTTGGTGATTGTGTGTAATATGTGCCACATCAAAAGCATGATATTCATGTTATCTTAATAGCTACCTAGCAACCAAAGATTGCTTAGAGAGTAGCCTGTTTGTAGAATAGTAGCATAAAGAGGATTTATTATAAATAAAACAAGCCTTTTTAACAAATTTGACAAAACGTTTCAGTTATTTTTTTTTTAAACTTTACTTTTGCATGAGGTTAAATTTATATTTGGATTTTTGTTTAATTGACACCTACTGGCTATTGATTATGTTTTCATCTAAAAGTGTTAGTTTAAAGACAAAACTGTTACAGATCAACTTAGGCGACCACAGTTTGTTTATTCATTCATGGTAAGATACACTCAATAACCCCAATGTGAGATTCTGACTAATTATATTCAAAAAAAAGGGTCACTTAAAATAACTACATCTGTGAAAAAATAAGAAATTCTGTGGACACAATCAGCGTTACTTTTATTAACTACATTTTAAGTAAAAGCTCATTTTTAAATATCGACCTACAGTTAAGTAGCAACAAATAAATGTGTTTCCAACAGAAATGTGTCTGATATATCTCTAAAGTTAATTAATATTTTTTTAAAGCAAATGAATTAAAAAGAATAAAATAATAAAACAGCTTGGTGTGTTTCTTTTTTTATTTATTGTATAGCAAAAACAAAATTAATTACGCCCACCCAATCACTAGAAAAATCTCTTTTGTATTTACAGCCATCAAACCCTTCTTATGACTGGAAAAGAGTTTTTTAGATTTGAGATGAATAAAAACAATTTTGGTGACATTTCTGTGTCCATTGTGAATATTATGTTGATTATGGCTCAAGTCTAACAGCTAATACACTGCCATATTTAGGCCAAATCAATAAGGACAATTCCACAAAATATCTTTAAAAGTGCAAATCTTGTTGCAGAACAGAGGCTCCTGGAAGAGTCTGTGTATAAAAGATAAACACTTTGTGTTAATACCGCAAATATGCAAATTAGCACGCACTGCAGCTCATTTTAATTGTTCCAGTTAATAAAAACGTTTTAAAGCACTCTGACGTACCTGAAGTGGTTGACCACATTGGTCATACTGAGGAAAGACAGGACAAATGAACCGGGCCGGCGGTCACTCTCCCTGATGAGGTAGCTGCCAGGGGTCCGGGCCTGGCGTAAACGCTCCTCTGCAATGGTTCGGTCTAGTTTGCCATGGTACCACCTGAAGACAACAATTAACAGAATAAATAAAGGAAGAAAAAAAAACATTACACTGATAAATTACTACTTGTAAATGGAAGAATATGGCATGAAACCCTTAAAATGTAAATGATGGAGCTATTCTTTGCGTTTTAACTACCAAATGTTAAAAGTTTCACATGTTTTTCTATTATTTTTTGACAACTTGCTCTTCTAAAAATAGGTCAAATAAACTAAAAAAAAAAAAGTCTTGTAGTAAGAGAACGAGGTGCAGCAGCAGTTCTGTTCACAAGAGACCTAAATGGCTTCCATTTGGTTTAGGAGCACAGGTCTGTGCTTGTAAAGAAAACATGATAAAATATGCTTTCAACCATTAGGCTGCTGATAGTGTGCTGAAAAAGAAAGCGCATCCAGCAGGAAAACTGCTTGATGTGCTTTCTTTTTTAATGACTTTTATATCATTAAAATGAGAAACAGTGCAGTTGTACAGAACAAGAATACACAGAAATAGCATCAACATGTTGATGTTAGAAGGAACATTTTTAAAAAGTAAACAGGCTAGATTTGAGTGACAACTGTATTACACACACACACACCCACACACACATTACCTAGAAGTAGGGCAAGAAAGACTCAAACAACCTGCAGATGCAACAACCAAAATAATAAAATCCAACATGAAAAACAAGACTCGGTTGTGATTGCTTCTGCTTCAAGCCAATCTTGGTAATCCATGTTGAGCAAGACATGCAGGATTCAACACTGCATTGATGTGACTTGACAGGAAAATGCTCAACTCGTAACAAGCTGCTCAGTTTTCCTGCTTTTCTGCTCTAGTTCCAGGTTCCTGCTGCTGACGTGAAGTAACCAATTAGACTTTTACAGTAATTATATCAGAACATGTACAACTGTTTAAAACACAACAACGCTGGGTCCTTTCCCTTTTCCATTAGGTTTTGTAGTAGGAGGTTGGTGCAAACACAGCTGCAAATTCTGATGTTACTTGCTGATGTATGAGTATGAATTTATACTCATGAATACAATTCATGAGTATGAGAAGGTCAACCCAACATAATTTCTAAACTTTGCCCACTGTTGCTGCAAACACATCAGAAAAGACATTATATTTGTTTAACAACCAACCTTAAATAGTTGTTGTTTAAACTTAAGCACATGATACTGTGAAATCTTTAACAAAAACCTTTTGAAAGTTTGGAATGCAGCGTAACTTAAGGTAAAACACTGTATGTACATCAAAAATAAAGCTCTACTAAATTATATAAATCCAAGTGAATAGATCGTTGATCATCACAGTCTGTTTGTGTCCAGTATTTGTGAATGTTGAAAACTGATGTGTGTAGAATGGTGCAGCGGTCCCGCTCTGTTTATGCTCCCTGAAACTTAAAGAAAACCCCAACATCAAGCCACACGTCAAAAAGACACCCCTATCATTTTCTATTATCCCACACTGACAGCACCTGGTGTCAACCGATCTGTTTTGAACCCGCTCCATCCAGAAGCCTCGACACTTCTGATAACACTTTCCAAGGCTGGCACACTTCAGTACAACTCCTCTAATGTGGGTTAAAGGTGACAACTTGTGCACGTTACTGACCAAATGCAACACGTGCATTCCCTTTCACCAAACCAGAGTTGGCAAATGGCTCTGCTGCTCTTGGATTGTAGTAGTGCTACTAATGAGCCCTGCTTCACTCATCCTGCATTCGACCTGATAACAGATGACGGTGCTGGCAGATTAAGCCAAACCTAACATGATGTTAAAAAAAAAAATTGTAAAATTTTCTTGCAGAACTGTCGAATAAGAGTAATTTACATGATTTAATAATTGAGAGATGCAACAGGAAGGTTTAATAAGACAAACCTTTACAAAGTGTTAAGAGTTTTTTCTGCTTTGGAAAACAGACTTCATAATATATATGAAAAGCCTTTCCAGTTATTGGATGGAAGAAAAAAAAAAGCTCTCAAAAGGCAAGATTTTATTGAAAATGTTGCTCTTAGCCAACATATGATGTCACAGGCATATGGAGCCTGAATGTGTGGCACAAAATTAATTAGCTAACAGTTACATTTTTTTGTCATGCTATACATATTGCTTACAACAGTATTGCTGTAACAATAAATTTGAAATCTATGGCATTGGGGGAAGCAAATTTTTACCTATTAAATGCCTGAAAGGAAATAGAACCAAGTATGAAGCTCCAAGCCGAACCAGCATTCATCCACAGTGAAAGCGATGGAAGACTAGCTGTGTCATTGGCACACCGTCTCAACCAGTGATCATCCTAGACGGCGGTAATAAGAGACACCCAGCGACACATGCTCAGGCACTGAACAGCACAGTCATGATGGGTTTGCAATAAACACCCTGATACAATTTCACAGAACAACACACAAATCTTCATTACCTGGAAAATTCATTCATAAACTAAACAGACTATAAACCTCAACCATGAAGATTACATGATATAGGTCTACCATCCGTTTCAGGAATGGGCCGTCATGTCAGCACATGTGCAGCAAGGAGAGCAGAAATATCTTGGGTCTGTTGAGTAAAGCTGAGCCAGCTTTTCAGCAAGCAATTCCCCGATGGTCAACAAAAGATGGAATAAACTTCAATTTAAATAGCTAGCAGAATGGGTTTTTTAATGCAAGAATGAAATTCTGTTTTAATGCAACTATTCCATTAACTGCACAAGGTTCTGAGTTATAGATGCAGTGTTGGATTCCGTTTCTTGCCATTAAGCAAACAACAGGAAGACAATTGAATACTGTTATCTGTGTAAAAAATAAAATCACAATATGTGATTTTACAAATACCTCCTGACCCCCCCCTTTCCCAACACACACACACACACACACACAAATGACAACAGGTTGAAAATAATCCAATATAGATATGCTAAAAAATTATCAGCCTATATGGTTAATACTAATATATCGTGCATCCTTAATATTTACAGTCACTTAGAAGTTTGTGGAGGAGCTGAGAGCACCTTATTGTACAAAAATGTTACACAGTAAAAGAAGTTAGAAAACTAAATTATTTTGTCAATGGTGTAACTGCAGAAATTGTTATGGTCTATTAAGATAGCGTGTATAACTAATATTTTTGGCAATTTTGGATTTTTAGACCTTTGTCGAAGTAGATAAGATCAGTGGATAAGATTGGCTTCACAGTTACGTATCAGCCGATCATCGTGCTCCCAAAATCTGGTCGATTTATTGTTGCACCCTACTGCTGAGTTATAGAACAGTGCAAGTAAAATTCCTTAAGTGTCACAATTGAAGACGGTGAGCACCCATAAGTAATGGGCTTTCTTGCCAACATGCATTTATAAAAGAGGAAGCTCTCATAGGAGATCATACAGATTATGACCAACTGATTAGGACAGACATAAATATGATTAATGCAAACCGCTGAGCAACAAATTAAGTTAACTTATTTAGCAAAAGAAGTCAGTAATTAAAACAAAAGAGTGTGTGCCAAACTCTATGCAACAGCAGTGGGTTTAGGAAGGAGCTAACAGTGGCTGCGTCACCACATGGGACAGGGAGCCCAGCCAGAGGCTCTGCACCGTTTATTAACTTCGCAACGGAAGCTGCATACAAGTTCTCACGTCGTTCCAGTCCTGGTGCCCGCATGTGGGTGATTACATACACACCCCAGCTCGTCGGTGTGTAAGCAGCTTCTCAGTCTAGGAAATTCACAAAGATGTGACTGTGTAACATCTGAAATACCACCAGGCAAGATCACATATGTGTCATCATTTAATGCATGTTTTAGGGAAAAACATGCTTCAGTCCAAATGGATTTAGATTTTTAGAGGTTTACAGACTAATCACTTAATAACTAATCTGCAATTGGTAAATCAAAAACAACATGAAAACACTGCCAAAGTGCTTTTTTCTAAAAAAAAAAACCAGCTCTTAAATCTATATTTATACTCCCACCAAAGTGCTAGACGCTATCGATGATAAGAATAATTAGTATATCATCACCATCCTCAGCAGTAATAGATGTGTTGTCAGCCTCTGCCTTGCACAGCTGAACTGAAACATTCAAGTCTGCATAATATTAAACACATTTGTAATAGAGGAACAGTTGGAGAAACAGAGAAGGCAGCTTATTCTAAGCTCTGCAAGTTTTGACGCTTGCCTACCCTGCGTGTGCAAATGCAGCTGATTTCACATTTCCCTCTCAACCCCTGCAATGCATTTTGTTTATAAGAGAAATGTCCAAAAAGTAAATTGAATGTATTTTTAATGTTTTTTGGGGGAGGAACAGGGATCATAAATTAACTAATTAGTCCTTGGTAAATTTTGAGACGCTTCGAGCCTAAGGTTAAAGTTTTAAACATTATTTTAAGTGCCATTTGAGCATATCCACTTTGCGTGCCGTTTTTTTGTTAGCAGAGACTAGGAATCTGGAGCTGGACTCTCGTCTTCAGGGGAAATTAGAGCAACAGGACAGAAAGATTGCTGTGATTCGCTGGAGGTAGACATCGTCTCTCCCTCTGTCAGTCCGTCTGACTGACTCATTAAACTATCATTTCGTCCTCCTCTGTTGCTATGGGTGCATCTGTACTTTGACATCTCAACAGACATGCTGTCTGCCCTTATCAAAATCAAACAACAAAAAATGAATTAAACCCAACTTTATTGTATATCATCATTCTCTGTATGTACAATTGATATTTTTATAAATAGTCAATGTATTTTGATGGGAGTCTTTTGTATGACACACCAACAAATAATGACACGTATAGCTTAACTTCCCCTTGATATTTGACTAAAAGCAAAATCTTTAGCTGCACAGTCATGGCTCAACTAGAAATCACAATAGAGCCAACTTCTGCATTACAGTTAAAGATATAACCAGTCTTTTACAGTCAGATATGTAGCTTAGAAAAATTAGCGTCCAAAGATCTAACACCAAAAGGCTCATTGGTTGTTTCACAGGACTTCCAACGTCGTACAATAAGCCTTTATTATATTGTTTAAGGAACAATCTGTAGTAAACAGAAAAACAACCAAATAAAGAATTTATAGGTAAAAACATCTGTTCAATAAAGTAGAGCTCAGTCATTGGTCATGTAATCAGAAGCAGGTGGAATCAGCAAATGAATAAGAGTCACAATTTCAGTATTGTGAGGATATATTAATTGTCTCCAGTCAAACATCTGCAGCTAATCAATTTGACTAGCTGCATTGTTGCAAATGTTCATCATTTGGAGCACTAATAGCTTAATGTAAACATAAACAATATTTATTTAACAGACTAAAAATGATTTATTTGACAACATTTGGGGCAAATAAATCATTTTTAGTTTGTGGTTTACTTCGCCACATTAAGGTTTTTAATCAAACCTTAATGTGTTTGATTTAAGATACCAAAAAGATAATGTTCTACTGAAGTCAGTCAAATTAATATTTAAACTTTGTGCGTGAAAAGTTAATTCATAAAACAAAATATTGTGACAAAGGAATTTGGGCTGCATGAGATGAGAAAAATATACGATATCTGATGATGTCAATCCACACTACGATGATGTATTACTTGAAATAAATGTTTACAGAGTTAATGCTGTTCTACTTTGGGTTTATTGCACTCACCAACCCCAGTTAGTGAGCACAATGACATTTATATAATCAGATATATTGCAATACATGCAATTCTTTGTTCTTTTAATAATGCTGTCACTGATACTGTGATGATATATTCACAACATATTGTGAAACCCTGCTAAGGAGAAGCAATCATAAGGTTTACCAATACAATAAAGAAACAAAGTTGGTTAAAACAATTATTTATCTACTAAAAATAACTTCTAATTTGTTTCTGATCCATAAACCTGACCGCATGATTTGGATTTCTTCTTTTTCAGTTCGGAACAATCTAATCCGTTGGTGGTTCTATGAGTTATTCAAAATGTCTTATTTTTTTAAATAAAAAAACAACTATTGAGTTTAATTGAACAGATGCAGTCCTGAATCCATATGCATTATTGGCATACACTTCTTAAAGGTTTATTTTTGGAGCAGTGTTTCTGTTGCTCTGAAGCTCTGCTGTGAGGGATTTAGAGCCAACAAACTGTTTAATACATTTTTATCATCACTACAATAATTACCTCAAAACACCCTGAGAAAATTTTGAGTTTTCTCAAAATGCAGTCTCTATTTGATCCTATAAATGAATGTTGGGGATTAAAAAGAAAGTTTAAGGCTGAGTAGAAGCCTGACTTACGCCGAGTTCACCCTCTGCTGCATCTCCCTCCTGTGTCCCGTACTCTCACAAGGTGCATCGACTCCACCAATAGTGCTGCTGGCCTGGTAAAAAGTGCAAGCTCCAATGTGAAAAGAAAACCAAAAACATTTCTAAATCCAATGAAGGCATTAGGGCTTCCCCCAGTTGGAGCCCTGACACAGTCATCTCTCGAAGCCAGGTTCAACGAGCAACATCCGTGGAGGATAATTAAACAGGAAGACACAAAGACCAAAACGGGCTCACGTGGATTTACTTGATTAATTAGTCTGGTCAACTAGTTTAGTAACGATACGTCTCAATCTTATCATTTTAAAGGCTGGTTTAAAGAAAGACACTGGTGCTGTAGCCTTCTGGTCTTTGCTCCACTTAATCCTGCAATGATTTCTCTTCCTCCGACTCGCTCCTCTTTCTCTCTCAAAAGCACACATCCTCAGCATGCTGCCTATTGGTTTCTCTACCACAGAGACGCAAGGGTAGGGAGTGGCATATGTTAACAGACAGATGTAAAAATACCCATTTAGGTGCAGCTTATGAAAATTTTAACACACTGACACACGAGCTTCGGCTACATTAACATTGACACACAAAGTCAGAAGTTTGTCCATCTGAAGTGTTTCAAAGTGGTTTTAGTCGTTCTCCAGGTGCTCACTTGGCAAATGACTGAATGAAAGTCTTTTTGATGCAAACACTGTTTAGGTTTACGAACTCTCTAGCCAGCCTAAAATCCTCTAAACTGTGATCATAAAGTTCTATTTATGTTGTCCATTCATGTTTACACAACAGATAAAACAAAGCAGGAGATGATTGATGACAACTACTGCTATTTTTTTTTATTTTATTTTTTTTGGTAATAGTACCGTTCAGATTTTTTTTACTGAAATCATCAGAATTGCATTGACCAACTGGTCTTTTATTCTGTAATGAGGCAACTGTCTGATGAGGAAATCTTAAACCACATGATCAGTAAAACACCCATGATGCATGATGAACCATCATAGCTGTTTACTTTGTGCAAGCCAAGACGATGACAGGACAAGTGCCAGACGTCCAACTGATGAGTGCAAGAGCCATCCATGTGTCCGAAGCAGTGATCTGCGTCAGTGCTAGCCAACCAGTGAGACAGACGAGGATGGACCATGTTAGGTTTCCTGCTGTTAGTCAGTTTGCCTGAAATAACACCATTAAATCAGAGATAATAAGCTTCACTGTGACAATCACACCGTTTTCCTTCCAAGCTTTTAATTTCTAAAAGCACAACTGCTGAAAAAGTAAGATTACACTTCTACTAGGCTGCAACTAAAGATTATTTTAGTTATTGATTATTCTATTGATTATTCTGAAAAGCAGATGGAAAAACTTGGCAGTTGACGACTGTTTCACGATTAATCGTTTCAGCCCTACTTGTCAGGCAAACATTTACAACTAATCTGCCATAATTTGAAAATGATGCAGATGATTTATTAGTAGGACTGAATAGCTTTATTAAAACAGCGAATAGATTGTTTGTAAAGTACTTTAAGTACATTTATTATTAAAAGGAGACAACAAATATTTCAAAATGCTATTTTTAGTAAGATGTAAATGGTTTCCAAACTTGTTACCCTGTCTTCATGCATGTTTATTACTTTAAAAATGGCTGTTATGTTTTAAAATCAGAAAACCTTACTGGTTGAATGAAAAAATAGCTCTAGGTATTCCAGTAATAAGAATTATTTTGGCCTCAACACTTCTACACTTTTAAGTTTGGTGCATAAAGAAACAGCTTCTCTCATGAAGTGAGTTAGCAATTTCTCTTCATCGTGCTTTATTGACTCAATGCTTCACTTTTTTCTGAAGTTGTTTTATAAATCAATTTTCTTCCAACTTTTGCTTTTCTTTTCTCCTAAAAAAAAATAATTCTTTCATCATGTAATATCAAGCTTTAGTATTTGTGTGAACGGTATGAATAACAAGGCAATTGTGCAATCTCATAGCAGAACATTAACAAAGGCTGCAACGACCCAATACAGGTGGCTCCAAGGCAGTAGTACAAAGTAAGTACTGTAGCTATTTAACATCTGAATTTTCCAGCAATATTCTTGCATTACCATTAAGTCTTGACAACAGGATGACGTAGAAAAACAGCATGATGGCAGTGTGAATGTCAGATGAGGATAAGATATTGTATAACAAAATAGCAATGCATTCAGACCAGACTTTTAATTAGTGCAAAACCGATTTTACAGTTGGAAAACTTTAAGTGGTTTTTCAGTCAGCAGATCTGACAAACCAGCTCAAACAAGGTTTCTGCAGGTTTACCAATAAAGGAGTTTTAAGACCTTTTTTAAGACCAATATGAAAAAAATGTAGAACCTACATCACAACAGAAACGAACAAAAAAAACTAAATGGTCACAAGTAATGTTATGCATATACTCCCTGCACAAGGTACCTACGTTTTACAAACATGGAGGAAAATTAAAGGAAACAGATTTTAAGTGGGATTAAAACAAGTACAATGCATAAAATATAACAATGGACTCTGCTGTTAGAATAAGACTTATTCTTGTGCCGTTTTCACGTTCGACACAAACCCCTCCAAACAACAAAAAGGTCTGACTCTACAGAGGAAAGTGACTACAATCGTGGCAAGTTCTGTTTTCCTGAGGAAGATTCACTAAGAGCTTATTAAAACCATAAGGCCCCAAAGCAGAACTGGAGAACTTCTTTACATTAAGTTAAATGCTGAAAGAGAAGACAATATTGTTCAAGCTGCAGTGCATACGTCATCCAAAAAGTACAGAAGCCTGTGTGTTGATCACGCAATGTGAAAATCAACAGCGTTAAAAGCAATATGAGTTTTCACAGGATTAATGTGTTAATTTTGACAGCCCTAATAAATGCATAGATTTATATACACACTTAAATTACTTGGAAATGTCAGAGTCCCCATCTAAGAAACTACATTTTTTGTATTAGCTTTGAAATTGTGAGAAATGCCTTAATCAACGCATAAACTGCTTCCGAAGGTCTGTATAAGTAATTTTATAAACTGTTTGCTGAGCTCACCAGCCAAATACTTGTGTAATGACTGAAAAAGGCTCACTAATATAGTCCTTTTGTTACTTTTCCGAGAAGGAAAACACCTTTTTAAGAGAATATGATCTGAATAATAACAATGCGCCTGCCTTACAGACTGTGTCTACTAGCCACACAATGGTAAATAAAACAGTGTTGATATTAAATTAATACGGTTGCAGCAATATTCTTCATTCAACCAGTAAATCAGGTAAACTCATTAAAAAAGGCTGCTGGTTTTACAATCCCACCATCTAATCAGGGAACCCCTTCATGAATTAAAATCTCCTCTAATCTTCGTGGAAACTCAAAATCAACCACTCATTTCCCAAAGAGTTGTTAGTTTAATCTGAGGCACAGGCCTGCATGTTTCTAAAGGTGACAGGAACTCACGGTGTTGGGCACAGGTTGCACACTCTAGTAAAACAACAGGGTGCAATCTATTCAAAAGTACATAAATCTGTGTAGGCTTGTGAATGAAAGTCGCTGTGGCCATTTGTGTAGAATTTGTAAAGAGAGATCAGAGATCTTCAGTGGTTTAAAGACTGTGCTTTCCTATTAACCATGCAGGTTAGGAGCTTATCTTTTGTCTTTTGACCTGTTTATATCTTGGCAGAATAATGAGACTATACTTTTTGAGACTTCCAGAGGGAGCCAGCATGATTTATTGTACTGGTTGGGTTAGCTGAGAAATTTGTCAAAACTTTTCACACCACACTCACTTCAGTTTTTAGTCAACCCCTTCCTACCGAAATGTACATGGATGTCTTCTGGAGAAAAAAAATTGTTGTATGGTATTACCAGTTAAACTCAGTTTCTTTAATTATACCATCATCTTGGACTCCACAACATTAGGAAATCATGCAATAATATTTAGGGTTGGGAATCATTTGAATTTAAATGATTCTCAACTTCTCCATTTTAAGTCTATGAGCTTTGTACCTTTTATGAAGGTCATTGTGAATTTTTCCACAGTACTATTTCCAACTACTTAATAAATATTCCATACCTACTCTAAAATATAAATTCAATCAATCTTTTCTAATCAAATTAATGAATCTGTATTCCAGACAGAAGGGTGCACTAAAAAAGGAAAAAAAAGAATGAAAGATAAACATACAAAACGATAATATTGGACTAGGAATCAAACCTAGAAATCAAAACTTAAAAATCTGAATGATTCTGGGCGAATTGAAATGTTAGTAACGGTTCCAATTAATTCTCAAGACTTGATGACCAAACCTAACAATATTAGAGATATTGCTGTTAAATGTTGCAATTTGATAAACCAACATTTACCTCATTTTTCTTAGACACATCTGTGCCAGGAGCGGCAAACTACAACTCAAATGCAACTCAAAAATATCTTTTGTTCATTCTGTGTAGCACACCATCTGCGTAGTGATGCAGACACAGGAAACTATTATTTAGCTTTTTCCTGCTGTAACTGTAGTATAATGAAAGTAATTTTAAGTATGCTCAGATGTCTTCCAGTGACAAAGTTGGCGTCATTCATCCAGTAAATGTTGGCTATGTGTTTAAAACAGTTTTAAATACTTCAGTCGCGACAGAGGCCATGATGCAGGCTTGACAGGACAAGGTGTTGATGGAATGGAAGAAGCATGAGAGCGATATGGGTGAAACGTAAATACATGAACTGACAAGATCCAAACCAGTATTTTCTTAAATCAAACCCTTAGATCACTGCTCAATATTCCCATACAATTAGTACTATACCACAAATAAAAAGTAGTACATGAAAAAGTTTTTTTTTTTTTTTTTTAATTAAAACTGTTTCCCAATTATATTTTCCAGACTATAAGTTTTACTTTTTTCATAGTTTGACTGGTTCTGCGATTTGCAGTCTAGTGCAACTAATGTTTCCCCCCCCCATCTTTTTATACAAGTCGCGTAATTTTATATTCTGGAGTGACTTATAGTCCGAAAAATATGGGAAATTCTCATTGGGGACGAGAACATTTTTTGTTAAGACCAATCAGACTTGACTCTTTTGCAAGTTTGCAAGTGTTTAATCCTTTGGTGCAAGGATTAAACACTAACTTTCCTTTATTTTTTGTGTTTTATTTTTTTCTAAAAAAAATAAAAAATAAAAGTTGTGATGGATACTTCAGAATTATTTGTGAACTTTTTACATTTTGAGCATATACAATGTATAGCCCCTTGTATATCTGCCAAGGAGATATACATTTGCAGGTCATAATATGCCATACAGAGAAAATGTGAAGTCTCCAGATGGCTATTTTTACAACAAAGCAGTGCAAAAATATTTGTGACGTCTCATTCAGTAGAGACGTCACAAGTTCCTATTTTGCTATTCATCTTCCAGCTTTCTTTCAAATGGCAAAGACAAAACTTGTCAGGCAAGTACTCAGCTGTAAGTTAACACACTCCATGTGTACAGTAAGTGTAGGGTTGATAAGTGAGTTGCCTTCATGGTATGGAAATGGAGGAGAGTTGTTGTAACCATAGCTTTGACAAACTATTAAACTGTCAGTGTCAAATAATTATTTACATTTCTCTTCTGCTTGCTAATTATAGCTCTCACAAAGCAGTCACCTGTTTCGATGGCAGCTGGCACTACAATTAAAGCTGTTAATGTTATGTTACCGACCAGTAGCTGAGCATCGGAGTGTGCACTAAAAATTAATTTTTTTGACACGTTGTATTTTCACCAACAGGATTTGTGAAAGCATCACAGATTTGAAGTAAAAAAAAATCTATTGCTTCAACGCTTTCTCAATAAAACTACAACTAGTGTTATGCCACTTTTCTATGGTGTCTTTGATGAATGGAGAAAAAATAATAAGCATCTGATCAGATACTAGTTTAAAAAAAAGAAAAAAATATTGCTTATGTTCACTTTATATGTGACCGACAGAAGAGGATGAGAAGAGGAAAGGCCAGAACTGACCAAAGGGTTGGGTTTAGATCAAGGAAAAGAAAAGTGAATATACTCCACATTAAAAGCTGCCATACCTTACCACAGCAAAACAACTTCATACAAACACACTGATGTATTTAACAATGCCTACAACATAATGTGCTGGCTTTGAGCCAGTGTCTTTATGCACTGATTTGAAACAGGCTTGGAGAGGAAATTGATGTCTCTTTATAACAATGCGGATACTTATAAAAGGACATACAGTTGTGCCAAATGTGGTGTTTCAGGTTTTTCTTCACCTCCGTTACACACCTAAAGCAGAACCTTCTGACAATAAGAAGAAGAAAAAACAAACTTGTAACCAGTTGCTAAAAAGCTCCTGACGAATCCCTGGACAAAAATATTTAAGATCAAGGTGAATAACTGAATAATTACCTTATACTACTGAAATAAAATCTTCTAAAAAGGATTTCTAATGAATATTTAATGAATGATTGAATTGATCCTTTGTGGTGGACTGACGCACGTCCATAAAAACACATGACAGAACAAAAGAAAGGGGCAGCTTTAAATGTAGGGACCTTCCTGAAAAACCGCCAGTACAGCACATGTAAATCCAATTAATTCATAAATGGATTACACAGTAGAGTACTGAGTTACTGAAATATTGGATAGCTACAGGCCTAAACAAAAACACTTGGCTTTAAGCAAACACACAGAGGCTCAGGATGTTAAGGTGTGGCAGACAGGTATGTTACAGTACGATAACAGAGGCCAGTTATTGTGCCTGGATGCTTGGTAAATTACAACCTGATAACCGTAGGATTTAAACTGTTTAGTCATAATTTACATTTCTCCTCTTCTGACACCATTGGACTCAATTGTTCAGGCGACAGCTGGTTGTAAACAAAAAACACAGTTTAACACCATCTACAGATCAGTCACCGGACTGCCCAACTCTGCTCAGTTTATGATTTCATACCTCATGCTGACCTGCATTGATGTTTTCTGTTTGTTTGATTTTCTGCATCAGTGGGAGATCAACAACCTGCAGCATCAGATACTGATACAAGTAAATCAAACTTTTTTGATGTCCATCATTTTGACTGACTGGGTCAAAAAAAAAAAATCTCATAATAATCCATTTTTAGCCATACATTTTTTAAATGATATGACATATTCAATTGTATCTGATTTTAATTCAGTTTGTTTTATATTCAACAAGCCAAACAGAGATCGTGCCATCACACGTCAAGAAGATGAATACTTTGTCGCTGCCCTGAAGAAGTTTTGAAATCAGGAAACATTTCTTAAACCGAAGCGATCAGAAGTCGGTGAGACTCTGAACGGTACGTCTTCCCGAAAACACTCCCATAACTCTTTAACACACCGTTTCTAGATAGCAATTGAGACGCATTCAGACCAGATCAGGAATGATGCTTTGTTAATTTTCCTTGTATTGATTGATTTAGTTACTGCCGTGATGTACGCTGTGCATAAAGTTGAAAATGTTTATGCGTCTACCAAGAGGTGGTGTGTGTGATCTGTTAAAATGACAAATGGCCATCCGACTTTTCCTTCACCATTTAAAAAACCCACCAAAAGTGGAGATTATTCAGTTAATGCAACTACCGGTGTAGATGTGTTTTCATCAGCTTTTCAAAAATAAAGTTCTCTTGCAAAGTGTGCCTCTGTGAAAAGATTCATAACATTTGCATTCAAGTACATGTGAATGATGTTGACAAACTAGCCTGAAGTAGTTCTGTCAAAAAACTCATGGTAAAGTTCTGAGGTAAAAAGCTCATACAAGTAACATTAATTCAGACGTTTAGACTATTTTATCCTGAAACACCTGATTATCTAGCCTAATTAAACCATGCTGATTTTTTTTAAACCCCGTCTCTAAATAGAAAAGTAATCGAGAATCCTTAGGAATTAGAATCGGAACCGTTCGAATTCAAACGACGCCCAACAGTTCATAAAACACATGACTGATCATTTTAACTGTAAGATAGTAATATGATGTATTAGCCTCATTTGATTTGGAGGTTTAAAAACAAGGAGCGTTCTGTCGCGTGTAGAAAATGTCCGGGTTGGCAAGTGTCCTGAACAAACGCAGCATTGTTTTAAACTTGCATGCATGCAGAAAGTTTGTGTTTCAAATCACTGCTTTTAGAAGATGGCGCATAAATCTGAAGAAGCATGCACAGGAACGCCAAACTTTCACTCAGATCTGATGTTTGAGAACATTACAGTTCCACTGTGAACTAGAGAGACAAAAAACAAGGTGGCTTTAACAAAACCCTTGATGTCAAACTTATGAAACAGTGATTGACTGCAGCTCACGCCATAAACATGCTCATCAATTTGCATTTTTATCTTTGTGGTCTTTTCATACTCAACTATCTTGGAAAAAGAGAGGTTTGCCATGGGACATTTCACAGACACTCTCCATTACTTCATACCCACCAGTATTTACAACAAAAATGCAATTATTAAGTGTAAAACTTAGCTACTTGTATCATTCAAAGGAGCACTTCACCAGCAAGTCAGGCTATATTTATAGACATAGACTTTCAGCTGCACTATTAAAATTAACAAACATGCAAATGACGCGCAGCACTCCAGGAAACTGTGAATCGGGGATTATGGATACTACCACCGGATACTGAATATCACCTTCCACCGCAGCAATGTTTAGAGACTTTTAAAACTGTTGCAACTGGGTTATTAGTAGACTGAGTCAAGTATGTAACAGTAGAAAGGAAGTCAGCACCATAAAAAAGAAAAACTTTTTGCTTGCTGTTAGTGAAATTACAATTCCTCGGTGTGAAAGAGCAGCGCGTCGTTTTGAACTGCTGTTATACTTACTGGTTTGTGGGAGGCGCTGAGAGAGGAAACACCAAATCTTCCTCATCCCCCCAATCCGGCAGGTCGCTTTCATCCATGGGGGGCGCAGGTGGCAGAGGTGGGAAGCTCGTAGAGCCATCCGGGCCTGTGGATGTGGGTGAACTCCGACTGGTTGGACTCTCCGAGGTGGGAGAGTTGCACATGCCGCCCCTTGTCCCTGAGTTGGTTCCTTGGAAAACTGCCTGTCCCCCACTCCCAGCTGCGGAGAGAACTGATCCCGTTATATCCCCACCAGGCACCGGGTAGATACTTGTGTCGGGGAGCGAGTCCGGAGAAGTGTTTGAATGTTGGCGGGTGGTTTGGGTCGGTTCTTGTCCCAGATCGGTGACTCGCACTCTGTTCGGCTTAGGATAGTAGGGAAAGGGGGCCGTCTCCGGGCCTCCTCCTCCGCTCGCCACCCCTGTCCCTGTCGTGACCGAACCCGCATCCTCACTGCTGACCTCTGTAGCCATCATGTTAGAAAAGTACGCAGAGGGGGAAAAGTCCAGAAGGGAACCTGCCCTTCCCCTCCGTCCTCAGAATAATCCTTCAGTGTTTGGGCTTCGTGGAAACAACACGAAAAGTTTCTGAAAAAACACGTTGAGCTAGCAAGCTAACGTTAGCCGACAGCTAACTTAGCTCCCTTAGCTTTACAGCCCCTTCGCTCGCTAACGCTAGCAGCGTCGAGACACTTGATGAGTTCTTGCTGACTAGGTCTTCATTGTTTCCTGAGTTTAAAGTTCACACAGAAACGGTACTTGGAAATAAACCACGCACAATATGCTCAGAAAAATACCTTGTTTCCCGATTTTTTCCAGTTTTTAATTCGGACCTCACCCTCAGACCAGGCAGCCCACTTCTCGAGGAGTGTTTTATTGTCACTGTTGTGTGTAATCCCCGTCTTTTTTCCAGTGTTGTTGCTTTCTTTCGTTCTTAGTTCGGTGCCTTAAAACAAAAAAACCGAAAACGGCCGATCCTTGTCGCCCAATTCTTTGAATTATATGTCGTTTCAGGCTTAAAAATGAATTCTTTTGAACAAAAGTTATGCTTTCTTGATCATTCCCGCTAAGTACGCTGTTATTTCTGGGTTTCAGGGCTTGTGGCTTGTTGCCCGCTGCTGCTGCTCTGCTGCTTTTTCTCTCCCCTCCCTCTGCCTCTCTTCTTCAATCACAAAGCAGACACAGCTAAGTGAACGCCGAGCTTAGAAACTTTCATCCATTTCATCTTCAATCGGTGTAGCTCGTCAAAATGCCTCACGCTTATGGTATGATCTTATGTCATTGTTATGGTGTTGAAAGAGATCACTCTAACAAAACTGGTCTCCTGGCATGCAAAACATATTTTTGATAGATATTTTTGACCCTGAGCTTGGTAAGCACATTGGTGTGGTAGTAAATCGAATAGTGAATTGGACAGAAAATGATAAGAAAGTCATTCTGGTCAGATGAGATGAAATTTGAACCTGGTCCACTATGGCAGAAAAAATATCCTCCATAATCCACAGGCAAAATGCTGTGGTGGAAAACTAATATTTTGCACTAATGTCAACACACATTCCCAAAGTGAAGTATGGTGAGGCAGCATCATGCTGCGGGGATGCTTTTTATTCATCTGGGAAAGGGAAAGTGGCCAGAGGTGATTGGAAGAAATAGGATAGTGGTGGAGGAAAACCTGAAAAAAGCTGCAAATGAACTGGGGCAGGACCATGATCCCAAAGAAGCGAGCATAGTTAATATTAGATGAGAGTTACTATATTTTTATATTCACTTTATTTTGGTAAATTCATATTTCACAAAGAAAAGAAATCCAAAGTATCCCTTTACAGCCCCATAAAAAAAAGGAATAGGCTGAAGCCAAGGCTTGCGCTTGCCTACCCTGTTACCCTGACTTAGCATAATAATGAGATATATTTTTCCTTCCACTTTACAGCTTTGCATTTTGCTTTGTGTTACTTCCTTACCTACAATCCTTATAAAAACACTGAGATTTGAGGTTCTATTGAGACAAAGTACGGAAAAATATCAAAGGTCCTGTTACTAGTCTATGTAGGTTGGCAATTGACTTCAAAATGATTTTTAGAATTTCTTTTGATTCGATGTAATAGTGAAGACAAGAAGTTCAGACTTGGGGTAAGAAATTAAATGACATTTTTTGATTCCCATTTTACTCCCAGAATCCTGAAATCATCAGTTATTCTTTTGCCTTATGAGTTAATTTTAATTTTGTGTGACAAGAAAGTAAGTACGGTAATCTCTTATCTTGAAAGCTCATTCCAGTCATAAATATATTGTAGTTTTTAGAACAACACCTTGCTCTAAAACTAAACCAAATTGGAATGTACATTCCAATAATCTTCTATGATTAGAATAAAAATACCTTTTGAAAATACCAACCTTTAAGATCATGTTGAACATATAATTCTTTAAGCTCACTTTTCTGTGTCTTTTTTAATATTGGTCAGATGTAATTTTCAAATATTCAGTGGTGCATTCTTATTACAAAGAACAGAAATAAAAGCCTGAAAATATCAACCAGTGTGTGATAAATCTATATGACACGTTTTATTTAGTGCATTGAGTTACTGATATGTTCGATCATTTTCTGATTTATTGAGTTGCTATCGAAAGATAGCTTTTAATATCAATTTGAAACATTACTTTTGTACAGACTAGAAAGGTCATTTGTCATTTTCTTTAAATCAGCTTTGGGTCAATGTTGTTCCGTTTCAAGGCATGCCCTCCAGGCAGCGGCTTTTCCTGATCCGCCTCCACACTGATCCGTTCCTGAATAACTCGTACTGCGAAAAGGATATTTTGATGTCACTTCTTCTCTGAACGCTTGCTTAAATCTTCCCTTCGGCAAGGTTTCCTCAGTTTGTGAACCTTTCTGGTGTCTTTGTCTATTTTTAAACTATGGTTTTACAGTCTAGAGAGTGAATGACATGCTCTGCTATTTTCAATGATCCTCCCTATTTTTATGGCAGTCTCAAAATAATTATTCTTGGTAAGTGAGCACAGAGAAATTTGAGGAGAGCACTCCTTCACATCTCTATCAGGTGCTTGGGGAGATAATGCCCATGTTCTCTGCTGAAGCACCGGGCCTCCCTTAAGTCCAGTGACACAGAAGGTCAGTGATGTGTAAGATCTAAAGCACTGGCTTGACATATTATTATCATATCTTTTGACACATCCAGTTATTGTGGCATGTACTTGAGTATGCTCTTTTAAAGTATTACAATAAAACGATTTGTTCTCATTATGATGTGGTTGCCCTCTCCTTATACTCGAAATGCAATATTCAAGCTTCATTGCCTTTAGGTCCAGTAGTTCCCAGTCCTCAGCTGACCTTATCTGGTGTTTTTATCAGTGGGATTGTGATCATCATCCTTCCCTGCATGGAAGCACAACTGGGTCCCATGGATCCTCCCTGACTGAGTGTAATGAGATTGCAGACAGGAAGCAGCTAATCGCTGCTCCTCAGCAGACAGATAATATGAAAATATCAACATTGTACCTGCTTGTATATTCTTTACCACATCCATATTCAGTCAACATTGTACCATTTAACAGCGGAAGTTCAACAAAGGGGACTGCGTAGGCATTAAGGGCAGTTGAAGAGTTTCATCCGTGTCAGAAAGTCTTAACTGGTTTTATGTGCTTTTGGCAACACCTCCATATGTTTGACTTCCTCTTTCCTTCCCTATGTGTGTGTGTTGCAGAACGAGAGAATGCTGATAGCACTGACAGATGGTCTGGGCTGAGGGGCGGGGGTGTGTATGAACCAGAATGGTACGGGGCAGCAGTGCTGTTCTGCTCTGTTTCCCATAACCGCACTGTGGGATGTGAGGATGGGTGCTGATGTGAGCACCAGGGGAGCCTGACTGTGTGTTGACTGATGGCGCTCCTTCACATTCGTTGTCCTCATTTCTGTTCACCAGAAATGTACCAATCAAGTTTATATTTACTTTTTTGCTTACACGTTGGAGTCATAAGAGCCAGTAGTAATCCACTTTAACATAATTTTCTTTTAGGAAACAAAATATATATATCTCGTTGTCCTATAGTGCTCATTACCACTTATGACAAAGTGGTCAGGCTGCTGCACCAAACATAGTTCAGTTTTGTGTGACTCTTTGTTCATCCTGTGTGGTTAAGGTGTCTGATGTCACGAGAGCTAAAGTTTCTGTTTAGCTTGCGTGTGCATCTTCCTTACCTAATCTCCCTCTGTCATACTGTTCACACATGATCCAGTCAGAAAAGCAATTTTATCATCTTTTTAATACTCTTGACACCTTCCAAAGTCATCACCCCTTGCTGTCTCATTTAATTCCAAAAGCACAAAGTGTGCGAGGTGAAGCACTCCCGCGAACACATGGGCCATAAATGTGTGTTCAAAGTGATGGGTTCAGTGCACAAGCCCACTTCAATTCCCACTCAAGCCCTTTTAATCAGGATACTTGTAGTCACCTCAGGTCCTGTGTGAATAATTCACTGGATCACCATAAAAGTAAAAAAAAAAAAAAAGAAAAAGCGATGAGTGAGTGGCACATGGATGGATAGCGTGAGCAAACTTACCCTCGGGTTGGAGGATGGTTTCTAGGCTTTACTTTCATTGCATTTATGAAGCCTTCCCATGCCACGGCCAATGCTGTCCAGATGCTCAGATTAATCTTATATGCGAAACAGAAAATAATGGCATAAAACTTTAAGTAGGCATTTAAAAAAAACAACACTTAAGTGTGCACATGCTGTTTTACCTTTGGCTTTGCTATTAATATGCAAAGCCAATATTTGATTTTAATCAAATATTGATTTTGATAGTTGCTGCTGCATGTAACTCTGCAAGTAAACACTGCAAAAATAAAAACACTGCATATTTTAAAGTAAATTTGGTATTATTTATCCTCAATTCACTTTCAGTTGTTCTAACTTTGCTTGGCACAATTTTTAAGTTTCTACATAGTCAGGCTGTAGAATGCAGATATTTTTAGTTGATTTCAGTTACCACTGGTTTGCTTTCATTAACTTCAGTTCCCCTTTTGAGCCAAATGCATTGAGATAAAGGAAGCAACAGGTTCATGTCTCACTTTGTAGATATGGCATGTGTGTGTTTATCTGCACAGTTAACTTTAACGAAATACATATGTGGTGTTTGTGAAAGAGTCTAAAGGTCTGTCTGCAAATGTTGTATCCTCCTGCATTTAAACTCATCTGCAGACTTACCCCGCACTGCATTAGACTTCCTATGCTGTTGAATATTGATGAGCTGAATGGCTGACTTTGGTACAACTGTCAAAGGTAGAGCGACTGCCATTAACTCTCTGTATTTTTTTTATCCCCTCCCTAAATATGACACCTAGACCAGTGCCTCTGCGTTTTTCTTTCCGGTTTTTTCAATCCCCACCCAGTCGTCAGTAATTCTTTCACACACTGAGCTTGGTTCTGCAGCAAAGTTATTCCAGTTCAAATGGAGTGGATCCTTCCCACTGTCCCCAAATGTTTGCTCAGGATGAGGTATTACTAAAAAAGTCAACAGTTTGATCTGTTTTACTGAGCTTCCTCAGATTCATAACTTTTCTACCTAATCTCATCACACAAACAACAGAATCTGCAATATTGCAATAAATTGAACTGCACTGTACAACATTCGATCAAAATCTGACTCGATGTCTAAATTCTATTTTAATGAATTGTATCCATTTAAACTGACTTTAACCTCTGCATCTTGTTGTGAGATAATATATGTCATGAATTGACATAACGCAAAAAATGGAATTGAATATCACCCACAGTAGCCACCAGATAAAGGCTGATCAGAAAAAAAAACACTTGCTGTCACTGTATTGAAGGGCAAGTGGTTGAGTTTGCAGCTGCCTCTGATGTGCACACATGGTCTGGGCGATGGTTAGGAAGGAGGGGGTGGATAGGGAGCATATGGCCCCTGCAGTCACATTTCTGACAGACATAGCTAAAGAATAAGGGAGTCTGTGTGTATGTGGATCTCTACAAATTTGGCATCAACTTCGATGCAAGAGTGAAAAAGATCCCTTTGCAATGTCTTGAATATGATATGCAATATTTTACTCTCCGTTTATGGCATTAACACCTCTGAAGGTAGTATTTATAGTTAGTGGAACTCCAGTCGAAGGCATCACAGCCTAACACTACAGCGCTAAGGTTTTGAATTAAATACAGAAACTTTTTTTTTATATAAAATTAAATAAAGTTAGGTTAAACTTAGCCAAAAGCTGAATTATTGTGAATTAATTGTGTGTTTTTATGTTCATTCAGGGGTATTTAAAAGGCTAATGTAAGGAAAGCTTGTATACTTTCTTAGTGTGTTGTACAGGAGGCCCAGTGTGGTATGCACCAAATGAAAATCAATACCTCTTAAAAAATTATTTGAAAACTAATCAACTATCAGTTAAAAAAAAGACACATTTAAGCTGAGAACAAATTTGCCACTTACTGTGGTTAACAAGCCCAGAGTAGTTTCCACTCTTTTAGGTAAATGTAATGCTCAGAACGCTCCTTTTTATGTGACGTGCCAATTTTCACTCATCTGGGAGGATCAATAGAGGGAGGAGAAGAAAAGAAACTGAATGATGAAGCATTTTTACTGTATTAAAATGCAGCATGTGGCTCAATGCCCAGGTTTGGGGTTGATTATCAGATGATGTCACCCTGGCACCCGTGGTCTGGGGTGGTTTCTTTTCCCGTCTAAGGATGCTATAAGGGATGAACAGCAGCTCCCTAGGGAGCAATGAATGACATTGTCATTAAAAATGCTTCCTGTAAAAAGTTACTTAGAAGTATAAGCCATAAGACACACCTGTGTGTGGGTGTACGTGTGTGTAAGAGCGTGAGAAAATGAATTATATTTCCCACTGTACAAATGTTTAGAAGACTATGCATGCATATTTGCACTAAAAATAATATCTTAATCCTGAAGAATTAGAAGTGCCTAATATTATTATTATACACAGAGTTGTCAAAGAATGCCTTAAGTGTATGTACAGAGTTTTTATATCTTTATTTTTCATTTTCTTAAACTCGATGAGATTGTTTACTTGATTCTTTTATAGCTCACAGCTATAGTGTGTTGGCTGGCGGCGTCATCTGATGAGTCACCGCCCAAATGAGGTTATCCCATCAATTCAGATATGCAGACGGAAACCAGAAGCTCCTCACTGCCCAGCCTATTTTATCAACAGCTGAGAAATAACACACCCCGCTGACTGTCCACCGACTGCATGACATCATCTCTACTCCTGTATTTTATATGCATGCATGAGGGATTAGTCTCTCTTTGGCAATGTTACCGCTGCCATTCCTCTTTCAGCTATTGCTTTAATGTTATACGTAAATTCATCTAATCCCTTCAGCCACTCTTGTCTCTGTTCTTCTTCTTCATAAAGAATCCCTTTCCTCCACTCTCTTGTCTGTCCCCTTGTTCCTTCCTGCCTCCCTCAACTCCTTTTTAGCCCTCAGGCTACATGAACATGTGCGCCGCAATCTGCACCCTCCGTACTCTACTATGTCCTCAGGCCTCCCCATCACCCTGTACCCCCGCCCCTCTTGTGCTTTTAGGTCCTTCTGTTTAATTCATAAGCTTCCTGTGGCTCCTGTCATGTCTCATCGGGGCCACAGGAAGGCAAGCTGTAAATAATGGAGCATCCCCAAAGACATGTTCAATGCTAACTGTCACAGCAGTGCACTGTACGCTCACATGGAAAAGACAGGGTAGCAGTGCATTCTTGGCTTTTCTAACATGTTTTTAAAGCTCATAATTAATATAAAGATTTCCACACTTAAGGTGTCTATACAACATAAGAAAACCATTTATGTGTCTTGGCACATGTAGTATTCATTCCCTTTAACGAGATTTTCTCTTGGACAGGAAGTCATATGAGCAAAAACTATTTTATTTTAGATTGATACAGGTGCATCTCAGTAAGTGGAATGTGATCAAAATGTGAATTTATTTTGACAAAATAAAAAAAAGCCCATATAAGTTACAGTTTCCTTACAAACAATGGTTTATTTGTTCTAAGTTTGAGGATTATGACTTGATCAGGTCTTCTTATGGATGAATTACTGCAACAGTGCAGCTTGGTGTGGAGCCTCTGGCTCTGCTGGAGTGTTAAGAAAGCCCAGTTTGCTTTAATGGTCGTAACTGTCAGCAGTCTTCCATGTGATTCTGTGGGGCACAATATAACATTTCCAAATTAAAAATAACATTAAAATGTGAAAAAACACACCGTGGGCTTCCACAAGCTCTAGATCACAATTATCAAAATTAACAAAAATGAACTGTGTGTGTAATACGGCCATATGTAGGTGGTAACTGATATCTTTTTGATATCAGTTACTAAAATGAATTAACATTTCAGTGATATTCTAATTTGCTAAGACACAGCTCAATGTTTCACATTTACTTTTGGATGTTTTCAGGCAGTATGTATTTTATTTTAGTTGGCAGTTTAATTTACCCAATAAAACAGGAAAGTACATTTGTCTCAAACAAGCTTAATATCCTCTCTATGCTGCAATCTTTACTATTTATCACCTCTGGGTGTTTTATTGACATTTTTCCCACGGAGGTGGAACTGAAAAAAACATCTTATTACTGATCTACTGCAGAAGGCCTCCTTAAACCCAATAACTAGATAAATAAATCAATTTCACGGTGAGCCAAAAATAAGAAATCAGAGTATGGCAGGAGGAAGAAAAGATTCTTAATTTCCAGAGGCTTGACCGTGGCCTGCTTATTATACATGCTATTGATGAGCACCAAGGATTACTTTTTTATCCTCAGATATGAAAAGCATGTTCTACATGCATCAATGAAAAATAGATGTGTGAAGGGAATTTAGTCTAGATGGAAATGTAGACCTCCATGAATCATGCTAAGTTCATGTTTAAAAAGTAATTTGCTTTTGTACTGAGTAAGAGTGTTGCTACCTCTGTGGAATATTATCAGTTGTCAATGGATCAACCGTATGATCAAAACCTCCCCTTTAAATAAAAGCTCATATTTAAACAGAAATGTATCAGTTCAATAAAGTTAAGAAAAGCCAGTTTAGACAGCAGACACTATCATACATCTGCAGTGTGGTCAAATGCAAGCAGCAAGCTTTTGTCATTTATTTATGCAGAATTCTGCTGATATGGATGTTATAAAAACTGTGCTACCTGGAATGTGATGAAGCTAGGTATCAAGAGGTCAGCTCCCAGGGGATCTGTTGGAGGATTTGTCTTATGTTAAGCAGAGGAGCGATGGAGGATTAGACACTGCGATGAAAAATAAGGGCACTCCAGGTGAGGATATCTAGGCCGAGCCTTTAGTATATGAGAAATGTTTATTTCCCGTGCACAATCCACATAGCCACCATATGAGACAGAAAAAAAAAATTGCTATTTTTGTTAAAGCAAGCCGATTTGACTCATGTGTACATCTTTCCTTTGTCAGTACTGCAGTTATTGTTACTAAATCAGCCAGGAAACAAATCTGAGATGTTGAAGTACTTTGAAAAAGTATTTATACCCTATGATTTTTTTCCCCACATTTTGCTATGTTACAAACAAAAGTCTTCCAAGTGTGTCATTATTATTTTATGTAATGGACAGACACAAAGGAGAACTATACATGGCTTTCACAACAGAAACATTCAAAATTTAATGTGCTTTTGTATTAAAATTAAATTTTGTCTAAATTTAACCCTCTTTAGTTGGAGAAATCAAGAGCAATCAAATGAATGTTGTTAGAGAACAAAGAACAAACAGAACCATTAAGCTCAATGAACACAGCAGTTGCAAAAACATTTAAAGTAGGACTGCCATTTAAAACGATATCTCAAGCTTTGAGCAGCACTGTTCATCCACCATCCCAAAGCAGAAAGAGAATGGCACAAATCAAGATGTTGCTCTCTATTTAAACAGAGAGGCTGGGCAAGGACAGCATTAATCAGAGAAGCAAGCAAGAAATCCATAATAACTATAGGCCAGTTGCTTAGCTTTTCCCGAGACAGCAACTTAGGTGAGAGAAACTGTTCGCAGGACAAGTATTCATTATGTGCTCCACAAATTTTCCCTTTGTGGAAGAGTGGCATGAGGAAAGTCATTGATGAAAAATCTATCTTTGTAAGGAATCCTTTTCGTAACTAAATGAAAACTAAATATAGGGAAACCCTGGAAGAAAACTTGTTAGAGGCTGTAAGACTTGAGACTGGCAGCGTTTTCTCCATCCTAAGGGACAAACGACCTGTAAGCACACAGGTCCATTCCATCTAAAGTGGAATGTTTTAGATGAAAGCAGTTGTCAGGTCTGTGGAAAAACTTGAAAAATTGTGTATCATTCACACTACTCAAATACACACTGCATTGTACAAACTTTTATGTAACAAACCTGTGCTATGATGTTACAAATAGTACAAATATTAAAGAGGCACTTTTTTTGTTGTGATGGACTTTTTGCAGACTGTACGACTGAACTATGTTGAATGATAGAAACCATGAGATTGTAACTCCACCACAGGCCAACCTTCTCAAGATGACAATAAAACAGAGATGAAACTTTGTTGTTAATTATTTTAAAAGCTCATGAGGTACATACACTGGCTTAATTTAATTCTTATGGATGAGGTTTGTGACCATCTTCCAAGAGACGCAAACACAAAAAAATGTAATACAAATTTTCTGCCTTGTTGGCAGAGTCACTTTATCTTCTTATGCAACTGAAATTAAAGCTTTTCTTGTGTTTGCAATAGCTTTTAGAGATTGAAAATAAATCAGCAGAATGATTTATAAAAAACGCTTACATGCTGTTTTCTGTCAATGTCTGAATTAGTCTAAGATTTCTCATTTTGTCCTAATGTTTTCTCTTTTTTTTAAAGAAAATAAAATGCAGCCTATTTCATGATTCGCTATGGTTTCATCTTTACTGGTTCTCACTGTCTGTCACAAAACCAGAGAAACAGTATTGAACACTGTCTGTGGTGTAATGAATGGAGCTGTTAGGCTGTACATCCCAGTTCACCCTTTACAACAATGGCAGTTGTTCAATTCATAATTGGAGACTGCAGAAGCACTCACGCAGTTGACATTTTGTATTGTGAGTAAAGTGAGGTTTCATCATTTACAGTTAGTTGAATGTAAGTGATAGATGCATGTCTGCAGTGGAAGACCATATGGGAAGGGCCAACAACAAAGACTGCAACTGTGTGAGTTTGCAACTTTGACCTGCAAATGATATTTTTCTGTCTTTCTTTCTTTCTTTCTTTCTTTCTTTTGTTCTTTCCATCTTTCTTCTGGCACGTGCTTCCCAACTAGCATTCGAAGGCATGTTTCATAAACACCATAATAAGATGCAAAGCTCTACATTTAGTGCTGATCCACTGGGAGCCTCTCTACATAACTGGGCTTAGATTTATGCCCCATCCCATTCGGGAAGGCTTATGAAAACACATGATGCATGAGTAAAAAGAAACAAAACAAACAAAAAAGCTAACAGTTGGGTACTCTTAGAAAGGAGAGGAACAGTCTGCAGAATGAGAAGAAAGAGAGATTGTTTTGGCCGTCAACAAAAAGATTAATGTCAAGATATTCCAAGATGATGTTTCAAGCTGCAGCAAAGCGGCCTGGTTTTGAAGACACTCGTGAATACATTCAACTGTATATTTAAGGCTGTTAATTTAACATATGGTTTGTTTCAGTTTCAAGATGGCTGAGAAAAGGGCTTTATAGTTTCCCTGTTTTCATATTTTAAACCAAATCTAATTTCAAATACAAAAGGTGTGGATATAGCCCCCTCTTCTGGTAATAATTGGCAACTGAAAGTAAGAACAGTCTTACTAATTTTGAACGCCCAACACAACAATTTAGCGCACTTTCCATCAACATCTGCTTTTTGGATTAATATTAAAATTGAAATAACAGATTAAAAAACATCTTTACTTTTTTTTTTTTTTTTTTTTTTTGCTATTTATTACATATTAGAAGCAAATGGATTTGATCTTAAATAATGATCAGTTTATCATTTATTATTACAATTATCATTTTATGTCTCCTTTATATCAATGCTTTTTGCATCGACGTAAAGGGACAGCAGTGCTAACAATCTCAGAGTTTCATTGTGAGAAAGCCACAAGGTAAGGGTTCAGCTCACACAGTCACTGTCATGTGGTCTGATGGCTCGATGGTGGAGAGATGGGAACAAAGAAAGACTCTGTAGCCGTTGAAACAAGCAGGCATGGTACACTGGATCACATGTTTAAAACCATTTTCTGTTCGACCACTAACCTGCCAAATAAAGAAAACCTCTATCAAGCCAAAAGATGGCACTATAACATCAAACTGTAAAATGACACAGAGGGAAGAAGCTGTATAGTATGGATATATTTTGATCATTGGTTATAGAATGCCTTGTAAAACCTTGAAGCTGAAAACCATGACATGTATTTATTGGCTTTTTATGTGGAAGGCCTTCACAAAGTGGAACATGAAACAAAAATGATTCAAGGTTTTGGATTCTTTTGCTGTAAATACAGATGTTCAGTAAATGCATCAGAAATTTGCTTTATAGAACATTTAGCACTGCTAAAGACCAAAGAAATACACTGGACAGGTCAGGAAAAAATTGTGGAGAAGTTTAGATTAAGTTTAGGTTACAAAATTATATCTACATCTTTGAACAACTCAAAGAATGCTAGATTATGGTCTAACGGCAAACTCTGTAAGACATGGCCATCCACCTAAGCCGACAGGGTTGGAAAGATAAGTTAATCAGAGGAATAGCCCAGAGGTAACTCTACAGGAGCTGAAAAGCTCCATAACTTAGATGGAAATTCTATCAGCAAGACAACTATTAGCTATAAACTGTACAAATTAGGCCTTTGTAAAAAAAAAAAAAAAATCCTGTTAGGAATTTGCCTCAGGTCCTTTAGTAATTCGGCAGCATGTAGAGGAAGCCTGGACCCTTTTTGCTTCCATGCATCATGTTTGGTATAAAACCCCCGCTCCTTACTTAAGTTCCCTATGGACAGGGAAACTAGTCTGATCATATTTTAGCCAGAAGCTGGTTTCTCAGTTTCTAATTCCAGAAAATAGGTTGCAAAATACAAGAAACTGAGACAGAGATTTAACTTTCAGCAAGCACAACAATAATAAGCATAGAACTACAATGGGATGAAGTAGTTCAATACTCCTGTGTTATAATGCTCTGGTCAAAATCCAGGCAGAAATGCAGTCAAACATTTGTGGCAGAACTTGGAAATTGTTGTTCACAACTCCTCTCCATCTCTTTGACTATTTTGAAAAGAATGGACAAAGCCACACCACTCTTAATTTGAACTTGCAAAGTTATTAAAAAATAATTGAATGTTTTTCTTTCACTTTCTTTATGTATTTTGTGTGGATCTATTTCAGCAATTAGATCCACTGAAATAGATCTATTTCAGTGGATTCAAGTTTGGAGTACCTTGAATGGACTGCACCACTGGTGCTGACAGTAGTGCAAATTGTACATTGACCGAGGATTAGAGAAATATTGCTGCTATGTTTTACTGCAAAAAACACATTGAAACCATTATTGATCTAATACAGACTACATAAACATTCAGCACTCCCTATTAAAACATGCGGTCCACATTCCTGGTCCTTTTGTCCTCTGCTTTCGTTAACAATGTGAAATAAAGGACAGACAATACGACCTTTTTGTTTGACTCATGCTGTTGTAAAAGTCCCTCTTGCCGGCTCTATGCAGCAGTAAATAACAGCTAATTGTGCAAAAGCTTAATTAAATGACATAAATTCTGTTTACGACATTTGGCTTTTACAGAGCAGTTGAGTCGTGGCTGTGCAGACAGCAACTAAAGGCTTAGTGTGTCTCTTCCTAATTTCCCTTTCTTTAAAACTTTGGGAACTCGGAGTAATAATTCATCTCATTTATTATAATCTCGACGGGTTCCTGTGTGTTTATGGGGCTATCAACTAAGCAGCCTTGGTATTCCACACCACAGATGACTCACACTGTTCAGTCAAGCGTCCATCACCCTGCCACCCAACTAGAACATATTTAATCAGCAAAGGCAGTGGATCAAGCGCACACACAGAGTTAAGGATGTCCTCATGTTTGAGAATATATAACAATAATCTATTTAGGCAGGTCAGGTTCAGCTCTCGCTTTTGATAAAGACGTTAAAAAGAAAAAAGGAGATAATTAAGTTCTTCTGTCAATTCATAAAAGCATTGCGTCTACACAGAATCTAAAACAGAACCTGCTTCCATCTATTTGTCTCGGCAAGTTTCACCCAGCGAACACAATCTCCTGTGATTGATCGATATTAGGCAGAGCTAGCTGAATGTTGTTTCAGCACCGTTGACTTCGGCAAGAGCTGCAGCTGGAGATTACAACACTGATTGCATTTCAATTTTTAATGGGAAGTGCCAGAATATCTAAAGTTCCTACCGGTGAGTTCAGTCAGAGTGTTTTACACCATTAGCAACTCTCACAAAGACAAATTGGTCACATTAGCAGCCGCCTAATGTTCATTCATTCATTATTTGCATTAATAAAGTGGCACATATTTGCTCTCCCCTGAAATTTGAAATTGCCCAGCAAGGCGTTCCTTGATAGAGGATGAGGCTTTTTTCAGAAGCCCAGAAGTCATTTGAGTGTGCCTGGAGGTTATTTATCTCTCTGTGGGACTGAGCCTTCTTTGTTTGGATTTTGTGGAACATATTAAGACACAGTAGGTGTCATAATAACTTTGGTTTTGGGATTTAGATGATGATAAATAGTGTTGCATTCAGTACAAGCAGAGTATGAGATGACAGTGTGTGATGCAAAAGAATAGACTATTTAGTTTAGGTTATGATATGGGTGATATATCTCACTGCTCAGGGTAGGGGTGCGTGTGTGTGTGTGTGTAGTTGCAAACAAATATGGAATCTCTTTTACTCTTATTATTTCCTGTCATCACAGAGGCAGCTGGCCAATGAAGTTAGCATATGATTTTAGATTTCTCTTTGGCACTAAGTTAAATCTAGATGTTTTCTTTAGAATAATTTTCCCATAAATCTTTTGATTCGTGTATTAAAAAAAAACACATTTAGCCTTTTTTTGTAAACTTGTACAATAAACAGTAAACTGGCTGTGACACCCCACATTGCATCAAATCATTCTGAGTTGTCTTGAAAATATAGTTAAAATTTTTCCTCAGCTTGTTTTTGAGAAGTTAATATTTTATGTTTTACATTGAGCCCAGAAGGAGCGGATCTCCCAGCATGGCATTTATGCTACAATCCCCTTTAGATCCATCCATTTTCAATTTAATAATTACCATTGGACTGCTGTCTTTCTAACGCTGTTCCTTTCAGTGGGCCACAATGGAAGACAGAAGCAAAAAGCAGAGAGCCACGATTTCGGAAGTTCCAAGAGAATCAAGCTAGCCATTGGAAGATCAAAATCATCTCTGTAGTAATGTGCAAGATGAATAATTCACCAGCACAAATGGTACTGTTCTCACTAATACATCTTCAGCTTTCTCTCTGGCACACCATACAGTCGTGAGGCAGCCCATAATTGCTCAGGGCATGAAATAGTACTTAAAGCCCGGAACGATGTAGATCAGGGTGCAGTGCACACCACAAAATGACAGGCACAACCAGCGACTAGTCCATCACGCTAACCTCTTTACAGTGGCAGATGAAAAAGTTAAAGGCCCATAATACTGTGATGCTGCTTGCACTTCACTATGGTTTATATTCAACATTCACCGTCGGAAAGAAAAAAAAAATAAAGGTGCTGAGAAGAAAGGAGCTTTTGAGTCTTGGGGAAGAGAATTACAGCTTTAGTTAGAATTTAATGAAGGCGCATAAAGTGGAAATCTCAGTGTTCGAGACCTCAATGAACTGCTAGCTGGGAGGAAAGAATTGCAGCCAAAAGCACCACGAGGAAGACTTTGATCCGGCTGGAGCCAATCTTTAAACTGATTTGAGCGTTCACGGTGCAGAAATGGCATTGTGGTTCACTTTTTAACAGTGAGATAAACAATTTCTCACATAATAACCAGAGCTTTAGGACTCAGAGATCATGTATAAGTAGAGAACTCTACAGGAATGCTCAAGTTGGCTCCTTTATGCTCTTATCTTCTTCGGCGGTGTGCCGGGGAAGCACTTCTCAGCAGCAACAGTGAAAAACCCCCCAAAATGTTGTCCAGTGCTCAAAACACCGGCGAGCCCTCGGCCCCACCATTACGTCTCAGTGGATTATTATTGTATGAAGCTATTCTTTGAAAGGTCAAGAGAAGTGATTTGTCTCTCTGCTGTTTCAATCTTTCCCTTGCTCTAAATCCCACTGGTGTCTGGGTGGAGATGATAGAACAGCCCATTCCATCTCTCCCAAACTCCCCAACACCCTCCACCCCTCCCTCATCCGGCTGTTACTCACTCCGCTGCTCAATTACATGTAAATTAATGTGAGAATGCACTTTTTTTTAAATTTTTTTTTTTAGTTTTATAATTTAGAGGCCACACACATAGCCATAGCTCATGGTGCTGTTTCGCACAGCTTATTGCATTTCTCTCATGGTGTTCCTGGTACTGGCCACGCTCATGTATTTTTTATGAATATGCTTAGCCTTGTGGGGAAAGGCCGAGGATAGTGGGGGGGGGTAAGTTAACCGAATTTCAAGTCACCTCTTTTCTTAGCATACTAACAGTTAGGAACAATTTCACTCTCCTGTAGAAAAGCGGCTCTTCTTTTTTTTTTTTTTCCTTCTCTTCTCTTCTTTTTAACTCCCAGGACGGTAAATTTTCTGCTCCTGCAGCTGGTAGTGGATATTTGATTCAGCATTTCCTGAGTTCCCAAACTCCCCTTTGCTTGTTCTCTCAGCCCTGCTCGCAGATAACTGCTGAAGAGGCTTCAGGGACGCTGCGTCTTTGGAAAACCAGCTGGCTGGACGCTTGGCTGTGTTGTGAGATTATGAAACCCTACCAACTCCAATTTGCTTTGCTTTGACTGTCTTGCTTATTAACTTGAGTCGGAGCGTATTTGTTGTAAGAATTAAGTACCTTGTGCAAGAAGGTACTTAAAACATAAGGTCAGCAGAATACTGGCGGAAAATCAACATCCTACAGATAAAGGAACACAGCTGGGATAAAGTTGCAGAAGGTTAACAGTATCCCACACTTCTTCAAAGACCATTGTGCAGTATATCATCTAAACATAGGAAGAGTAATACACAAATCAAAAACATACTAAGACATTGTGTCCACCTAAACTATTAGGCTGGGAAAGAAAAGCATTCAGCAACAAAGAAGTCCATAGTCAGTCTAGACTCTAGTTCCACATTTCAAATGCGAGAATCTGTTGACATATGTTTGTTTGCCAATCACATTTTGGCTCATGTGATTTGCCAGAAGAAAGCACTGTGTGAGGAAAGTCTCAAGAAGTCCCATTGGCTTTTTTGTCACAAACCATGTATGAAAATGGTGGAAGCAGGCGCTCTGATCAAATCAGAGCAAGACTGAAATTTCTCTTCTTCATGCAAAACAATCTGTGAGGCAGAAAACTAACAACCCAAAAGCACGATGTCTATAGTGAAACATGTAGGGGGCAGCATTATGCTATGGGGACGTTTCTGTCCACCAGGTGATTCCAATTAGCAGACAAAAAAGAAAAACCTGAAAAATCATTTAATTCCAAATTATTCTGTAATACTTTAAGTATTTTTGATATTGGTCTATCACAAGTACTTAAAAAAAATGTTTAGGTTTATGATTGTGGGAAGACAAAATATAAAAAAGTTCAAGGGGGTATGAATGCTTTTGCAAGGCACTGTATGTGAAAAAGGTTTTGCTGTTGTATTGGTTGAAAATGTGGCTTTTAACATGATCTAATGAGATTCTCCAGATCTTAACTTAACTATACAATAATGATGTGAGCAATGTACATATATTTAACTTCTCACTTTTGCAGACTGTAAGTGGCTTAATGTGATAACCCCAGGTTAAAACTTTCAGGGCTTTGTAGGAGACGCAGTTAATGTTTTTTTTTTTTTTTCTTTCTCATTTATGTGCCCCTGAATAAATGGAATGTAAATTAGATTTATTCTCTATGAGTGAGTCATTAAAGAAAAGGCAGAGGTTAAATACAATGGTGGAGGGCGAAGTTTAATTAGACCATCTTTTCCTGTTCTGTAAGGCAAGTCTTTCACTTCCTCGCCACCTTCTTGGAATCTAAAGGAGAAGAGACGGTGAATACGTGGCAGAAAATTCCCAGCCTTTTTAAAAAGGGAGTACTGGGGAAATTTGTTAAAAGGATGGCAAAGCTAAAAATCCCATTTAGAACTGTTCTTTCTAAATAGCTGCATTTCTGCTGTGACCTCTGATTATTGAGTGAATAACAAAAGTTTCTTTCTTTCCACCTTGTAATGAGGTGTTTGACAACAGGGCAATCACTGACAAGCAAAGTGTAATAAAATGCCATTTTAAACAGATTCGAAAATGCAATTAACTTCCCAGAATAGGAATCCAGGACGAGGAGACTTCAGAATAAAAATCGCTTTTTAAGTTAAACAGCAGAACTTAATTGTGTTAGCCGACTTTGAAGCTAGGTGGAATCCAATTTTCTTCTTTAAGAGACCATAGCTGCATCAAATTAAGCCTGCATACTGTGCTCAACCTATTGCAATGAAAATTACACCGAAGTAATGAAATATTATGCCGTGGCCAACGGGGGGAGCTTTTCAAGGATAGATGAAAACATTTATACAGAACAAGAGAACTCTCTAATATGATGACACTGCATCAAGATAATACTGCTGAGAATGTGTTCGTTAACAGCTTACAGCGTTGAGCTAGATTGCCGTGGTAAATGATGAAACAGCTGTGAAATTCTTGAAATGTGTGGCTAAAGTTCTGTGAGAGGTTACAGCTCACATTAAACCCACTAGTCGAAGCTTTTAGAAATGAATTTACTACCTGCTGATTTGGGGTTATTGTTACTTGTGTTCCTGGAAAGATTTGCCCCCGCCCACATGATCTGTTTCACTTTTTCCAGTCTCGAACAGCGTTCTTCCACTGTTCATAATTCAGCCCTCGTGAGAGCTCAGGAGTCTCTGTGTTTGTTTTGCCTTTAAAGCTTCCAGGAGAAAGAGAGCTGCATGCTTTCTTCACAGTTTAAAAGTTGGGAAGGAGCTCTGCCTTTGTTTAAACTGTACTGAGCTAGATCATTAATGATACCATGAGCATGTGTGCCTTGGAAAGAAAATTATATCCTTTGAGATTTTTTACATTTTATTGCTTTATGGCCACAGAGAACAATATAGTGCATAACTGTGAAGTGGAAGGACGACAATACAAAATTTTCTTTTTTCTAAAAATGGAAACCTGAAAGTGCAACCTTTTGCCTTTACAATCACAGAATTACTAAACAGAGTCAATAGAGAAGCTAAACCCAGGGTTGTATTATAGAACAATATCCTAAGCTTTGAACTTCTTGTAAAATATCTATTGAATCCATCATCCGAAAGAGAACAGAAGGGACAACTGCAGATCTACCAAGACATGGCAGTCCATCTAAATTTACAGACTGTTTAAGGAAAACTTTAATTGGAGAAACGGCCAAGAGGCTCATGGCAACTCTGGAGGAGCTGCAGAGACTCACAGTTACTGTATTAGCGTAATTTTGTTTTAAATGTTACACATACATTGTATGAAAATACCTAAGAAGACAATATTGGTGAACTTTTTAAAGATACTTTCTACTTTGGACAACATTGCTAAGTTCTTTAGATGTTTTTGACCAAAGTTAGGAAGACCCACAGTGGAGGGTTTACAGAGCCACCTGTAGCTAGGGAGCTGCAGATTACAGATTCCTGGAATAGATCAAGACATGTTCATGTGTTAGAATGGCCCAGTAAAACGCAGACCAAAATCCAACTGATAATCTGTGACTTAAAAAAAAGTTGTATATTATAGCTAAACAAAAATGTTAACCTTTTACATTTTAAAATGAAGAAACTATGGATCCTTTTTTCTACTACTTTACGATTACGAGATATTTTCTTGCTGGTCAATCATATAAATGTGACAAAACGCGAAGACACAGTTGAATAGACCAAGTTTACAAAGTTCTAAGTGAGTGTGTATGTTCAATACGTTGTTAGTCATGAGTACATTCAACACTGCTGTGAATGTTAAGATTTTTTTTGGAGCGCATGAGATCAGTGGGAAACCATTGGCCTTACGTACTGCCACTGGTCTCCCAGTTTCATTTGTGCATGGAAACACTGTGATAAATAAACAGTAGCATAGGACATTAAACACAATTTGAATCTTTATATATGTCCTTAAAAAATCTTGAAATAAAACAATTAATTTAAAAAACACTCCTCTGAAGTTGGAGACCATGGCCATTGTAAATTCAATGGCCTCTGCAAGTTTATTTTATCCTATTACAGATTCAGGAACTGCTTTGTTTACTCAGCTCCATTTCTTGCAATGCAAGGCAGCTGTCAGGAAATAGCAATCCTTCCTTCTGTTTTCTTCAAATCATTCTCATCATTCTCTCATTTGCCCCAGCTCCTTTGTCCATCTTTTGCCTATAAGACTCCCGTTCCCACCACATCTACAAATTAATCTGGGGATATAAATTATAATTAGACTAAGCAGGTGGAATTTCATCTTTAACCTCCCTCCATAATTGAATATCTTGACCTTTTCTATCAGTTTGAAAGGCTGCAGAGCCTTCGGATGGTTTTGTTTCCGCATACTTCCACATGCCTGAGCTGAAATCAGCAGGTGTGATTTCATCAGTAGACGGCTTTTCTCTCTAAGCCTTAAAGATTCATAATTGCAAAGAGGAACAGTAAATTTAACCCTGGCTGATAAACTGAAAGATTAAATGAGATGGAAAATTTTGAAGTGGTCTACATCATAGTGAAAAGTGAAAAGCAATTAAAGTTGTAAGACATGGAAATATTGCTGGAAAAAGTAAAGTTTTGCTCTTCATCAAATTTTCAAGAAATCTTTACTGACAGCTCTTGTGGGTTTTTGGAAAGATTTCAACCAACAGGATGAAACTATTTTGACAGAAGTAATACTATGATGGTAACTCACTTGCTCAACACAAGCCCCTTCTCATTTATTCATGTTGTCTTTTATTTTCTCCTGTTTTCTCTGCTCACATAAACTGTATTTTGGAATAGTTGAATTCCCAAAAGAGCTACTCTTACTTTCATATTTTGTTGCTGTATGCATCAGATTAAATTTCTCCTTTTGTCCATTTAGACAAGGTTTGTAAATGTGGTCAGGTTTTGTGTAACCTTTTGAAAAAGTCTTGAACTGAGCTCCACCCAGTTCAAGTTTGTCTTGTAAAATATGTCATTCAGTTCAAAGTCTTGGAAAAACAAGTGTACTGCACATATGAACAAGGTGATACGTAACACCATGTATTATTCAAGACAATATGGGGTGATCAGATCAGATCTGATGCAGTTCATTAGGACACCATTTCAGTATAACATAAAATTTGAAAATGTCAAAAAATACAATTCAAGACGATCCCATTATCCAAGATATACAATACAAAATATAATGAAAAATGACATGATGCAATGAGAAACAATACAACTATACAACTACAATACCATACGATACTGTCACTTTTGCTATAACTGCATACAAATTGAAATGATACAATTCAATATATAGGACACAATACTATTTATCATGCTATGATGCAATATCAAGAGATGTTGCTGGAATAAACATAATTCAAGAAGACCCAATACTACTTGATATAATACATAAAAATTAGATGTAACATAATGCAATAAAATACAACACTGATTAATAAAAAAAAAATTAAGCTCTAATATAATACAAGAAAATCTGATACAATACAATACAAATTGTGTAAGATGGTACAATCTGATGCTATGATGATCCACTTGTTCCATTCAACAAATGAAAGGAACAAAAGACAAATAAAAAATGCAAAAATAAACAAACCATGTTGCTCAATTGATAAACAAATATAAAGTTAGTCCAACAGAGCTTTGTATCTGGGGCTCTGGTCACCATGTGGTTCATCAGGGCTTTGAAAGGCACCATTCACCGAGTGAATCCAGGCCAATGCCAATTGCACATCTGTGTTGCATCCAAACATCTGCCGTGTCAAAGGAACATCCTGGAGGAGACTGGTCCGTAGAAAAATAAACCATTCTAAGCGCCCTGTGCCTTCCTCAGCCACATGCTTCTCTCTCTTGCCTCTGTGGACAGACAATGGCAATTCATTCACATTTGCCCTGCGCCACCAGTGTTGCCCTTGTCACTTGAATTGCATCTTTGTGATGCTCTGTTCCTGTGCTCAAAGGAAACAATCTTCCCCTGCTGGGTGACAAAAAAAAAAAAAAAAAAACTGGCAAGAAAGAAAAACTCATAGTTTGTTTGGACTTCCATTATTCTTCCATGAGTTACATAATATTTGTTTGAACATCTCACCTGTCCTGATAATACTATTAATACTATTGATTAAAATGTATGACAACAAAAAGAAATAAGCAAAACAAATGTTGACTTGTGTCATGTGTTTTGTAATCCAAAGCTCTTATCAGTTTGTTTTTCTCCAGATGGGGGAGCTCTCAGGCTACCCAGCAGCACTATGGTGGTGCCTAACTGTCCTGCTTCTATACCTCTGTACTTCTGCATCTATGTCCTGGGAGACTACTGCAGAGCTACACAGTACATCTTGCAAAAATGGTAAACAGAACAGCAAAACCCATACAAAGTGCTGACTCTTCGAGTTCAGGGCAGTGTTTGTTTGCATGGGGAAACAGCTGTAAAATTGCAATCCCTTTACCATGAATGCTTGCAAACCTTTTTCTGTGATATGTGTCTGTCAGCACCTTTCTGTAGTCTTCAAAACATCTGTCTGTAAAGCAAGTGTGCTTGGTCTGGGATTTATCTATTTAACAAAGACAAAAATGGTAGAATAGCACTTGCGAATTTGACTTTTTTTGTAAGAGTGTGATTAGATTCTTGATCTTGCAACGTGTGTGTGTTTTTTTTCAGTATTTTGTTTACAGGTTTAAGCTTAACTCTAGCAAATTTACTTGAACCACGTTTATGTCCTTTCCTGAGCTTCTATTCATGCAGACGCGCCTGTAAATATGCGAGTTTGTGGCAGATGCCTGTCAGTGGGGTTTGAATCTCTTCTCAGAGAAAGTAATAAGGGAAAGAAACCACTGGGGAGCAACAGACATAGAGAAAAGGTTGAAATATTTTTTTTTTCTCAGACTGTGAAAAAAAAAAAAAAAAACATAGCAGAGAAAACAACCACAAATATTTAACTAAAAATTCCCTTTTCCCCCTGGCTTGGCTCATACTCTATTTTTGGCAGTCTGACATTGTCAGACCTTATCCTCTGACTGCATCTCCTTCCCAGAACAAATCAATGAAGATGTTTCATTTGAGTGAAAAAAAAAAACAACAAAAAAACCCAGAAAACCCTTCACAGTTTTCTGTGTGCCTAACATCAGGTCTAAAAAAGGCAAGCTCTAGTGAAACTGAGTGAGATGTTCGCTGTAAACTAGAAGACTGATCATAAACCGCTAAACATACATCAATATTTAATTGGTAAATATATGTAAAAACCAACGAGTAAACAAAAAAATTTATGTAACAAACAAATAAGTTAAAAAATAGCTTTTAAATTGAGCTCACTTAATCAGAGCAGAAAGATAAAAAGCATTTTTAATTTTTTTTTTTATCAAATCGAAAGTAACAGAATTATTAGAACTTTGAAACAAAACTTCCAAAAATCAAAACAAAAAAAGAAAACCCTTACCTGTGTTTGAGTAGACTGTGCTTTGGTCCAATTAGACCACAACTGAGCTTTTCACCAACAACCACTCTAAGTGGGTTTGAAACAAATGAAACAAATGATGGCTGTGTGGAAAAGCAAAGCATGACCTGTGTAAGGTACAGTAGAGAAACTGAAAAATTACAGTTGTAAGTGCTGTAATGTTGTGGGCGTTATTCCCCTGGGAACCTTGTTTCATGGTTTCAATGGCATACAAACATATTTCAAAGATTAATCTTGCGGCTTTTTTAAGAAAACTCAAAACATCTTTCAACAGGATACTGACACAAAACATGACCAAATCATTACAAATATGGCCTATCAGTCATGAATTCAAGCTCAGTCCACAAACCTAAGTGCTCTAGAAAAACCTGTGGGATGAGAAGAGAGAATAAGAGAGGAACCAGAACTCTGAATGATTTTGTTTAAAGATGAAATGTCAAATATTCTTGTCACTGCCTGATCCAGTCTAAAACGTTTAGGAAAAGACTAAGTGCTGTCCTATTAGCAAAAACGGACTGAACAATGTATTGTTAGTGTTGCCAATAATTATGCCAATGATAATTTCATAATTTGGTTGAAAAGAAATATTGGTAATCTTTCTACTTTTGCCTTTGTAATATTATGCTATTAAAGTAAAAAGTGAATGAATTTGAAGGCTTTTTATGCATCTTTGCTAGGGGTGCCGATAAATATGGTCAACTCTGTAAAAGCAATTACTTGGTAAACTAAAATAAACATAAAGAATTATGCTTTATGATACATTTGTGGTATAAATTGTGTTCCTTTAGGGAGATATCTTGGGCTGTTTTACTTCTCTCTTCCTGAACTTACCAGGAAAATTAAGAAGCTTTCAATAAATAAAAGCCACATATCCGGATCAAGCATTAACATAAGGCCCAGAGCAGGGGACCATGACTCTGGTTGGCACAGTTATATTAAAATGAAATCTCTGTTCACCCCGAAATTGGCTAATAACTGTGGCAGTTTACTGTTTCATTACTGAATGAAAATCTGTTATGGGATCTAAAGTCTTCATGAGGGGGATGTAGTTATTATGCCAGCTTCTGAATCTTGGCAAGGACTGCTGCCAAGTCTCTGCAACACTTGTTTTTATTTTAGATTTTATATGCAAAAACTCTTCAAACATGGAATATTTTTCCTCCTATGGCCTTTCAGGTTTCGTTGTTATTTGCCAAAACAGGGCTGGCCTCTTTAAAGAGATTCAGTATCTGCTTTTATAGGAACATTAATGAATACAGAAGGAGAAATATTCTGCAATAACACACTCTTCTTGCTCGACTCCTTTGAAGGGTGTAGTAAAACTAGTTCACAGGGTTTCTCTGTTTGCTGCTTGCCGTCTAAAGTTACAATATTCCTCTTGTGACTGAATTTTTTTTCATTTATTTTTTTTCCCCAGTGACATACAAAAACATGTACATAGACAAATGTGATCTCACTGGGACATTTATCTCCCATGAGCAGCCTTACTCTGGAGGTCCTGGACTAATTGTGTGGAATTCCTGGCTGAGGTGGTGGAGGCCCACTTTGACAAAGTGGGAGGTGCATGTACACTTCATCTTCCTGCGCTGACAAGTCCTCGCTTCTCCTCAAGTCAGCATCTTTAAGGAAACGCATTGCAAACAGAGTCAGCTGGAAGAGAGAACGAGCTTAGCTGGAAGAGAAGGACTTCATCACGCCCTTGAAACTTTGTTGAGTGGCGGCATTGTTCAGCAACTGTAGACAACTGCTCCCTCCTCTTTCTGGCATCATGCCCCATGTGATGGCATAGTAGACACACAGCGTGCAACTCTCTATACTGCAACAGAGTGATTAGCGATATGATTGAATGCTGCTGTGTAAGTTGTTTGTGTGTGCTGATTAGGACTCATGCAGTGCATCCAGAAGGGTTATTTACCCTCCGGATTACATGACAGACATCTTACTCCTGTACAGATCAAGTAGATGTTTATATAGCTCTCAATACACTGCTGAGTCTGTTCACACTAGCAAGCTAGAACTTACAAACAAAAAATTGTTTAACTATTGCTAAAGCTAAATGTTACTGAAATCAAAAGAATCACTGGGTGTCTTTACTGAGATGGAAGTGCAAGCTTTACACCAAGCTGAGGCTCCACTCTGAAGTGCAAATGAGCCTATAATTAGATTCCACACATGAGATGCTGAACAGCCCACAGGGTTTGCAATCAATGGCCTAAAACGGAGCAAATAACATGACAAACAGGTTTGCAAGAACATTAGACTTTTTTTTTTTGGACAGAAGTTACATTCTAATTTTAACAAGGAATTGTAAAACTTTTGCAGATTTTGTTATGAAACAACTACAAACTTTAATGTGTTATTGTGGTAGACCAACGAAAGTAGTCAGAAACAGAAATGATAAGAAAATAATAAATGACTTCCAAATGTTTTTTTTTGTGTGTTTTTTTTTAAATAAAATAATTTTTTTTAATTATGTGCAACACAGCTACTGCAGAGTGATTTCTGTTAAACAGTCATTGTAATTTATATGCTGGTATAGTCTTGATCAAATGTCATGAATGAAAAAAAAACTTTTGATGACTAGTATACTGTAAGAGTATGAAAAAGGTGTTAACTCAGCTAAACTACAAATACCTCCCTCTTTCCTTTCCATCACGCTTATTTAATGGACTCAGTTCAAAAATCTCCTTTAAGAGACTATGCATTCTCTTATGAGTAGTTCTCTTATAATGTCTTCTTTTTCCACTCTGCCCCACTTTCCATTCCCTGTGACCACTAAGAGCGACGCTCTGCATGGAGAGTCCATCTAAATTATGCGATGTGGACAACCCCTCTGCAAAGCGCTGTGTGCCAGCCAGCACCCTTATGTACCTTTCATAAGATGCCAGGACTGCACTGCAGCTTGGTCCCTATCCAGATAACACCGCTGCGTGTAATTGGCCCTCACTGCTGGACCCTGGCATCAACTAGGATTCCTAAAAGCTCCGGTTAGAGTACATAATGGCAGAGAATAGATCATTTATGCTGATAATAAAAGGATTGGCTACTCAGGACGTGTTTTTTTTTTACTCTTGGGTGCTTCAATAATGTGAAATTCTTGTATGACCCAGTAGCCCTGCTGGTCTATATTTGTACTCTCAGTAGAAAGGCAGCACATGTATTTAACTGTTTTTCTTTTCCAAAGACTAGAAGGTTGGGGGCGTTGCAAAATTAGCACCGCGTGTTGCTGCTCCGATTTGCTACATTTGTAGTAGATGCTAGATTAGCCCCATCAAAACTTTGGGGTACTAAACGGAAGCTTTAAATTATTTAGTTTTATCAAAAATGGAGTCAAATAAAAGGAACAAAATGACATGCTTTTCAACAGAAGAAATCCCTGCAGCAGCTTTACTGACTTGTCACGTATTTGGGCGGTGAGCAGAGACTTTTTGCAGACACCTTTCAAACAAAGGGTTGAGTGTTTCATATTCAGAAAAATACAATTTTGAAAGGGGTATCGCTTCAAAGAGGCTTATATGTCTCTAATGGCACTTGAAAGCTCATTCTGTCTCTTTGAACAAGCACGGTGATCTTTGAGATCCACTCACAACAACGTAGTGTGAAGTATGGCTCGTGTCAGAAGCTGAAGGATGTCAATTATCTCACAGTTCATCATGAATTCTTGTAATTAATTGTTGAACAGGGGTCAACAGGCAAAAAATTACAGTTACCATCCAGTTTGTGCTGCGCTGTCACCTTGGGGTATATTTAAACACAACAGGCACTGATGTTGTTGGGAGGTTTAAATGTTTCAGGTTCTGTATTTTTTTTTTCCCCCAAAGTGATATGTCATTTTTTGATGTTCTACCGTCGAACAAAAAAATCAAGTCACCCCCCCACTGCTGAATTATACATCGATGAAATATCACACCTCAGTCCTGAATGACCCGCCATCGACCCCAGTATCTGCCTGTTAACTTCATCATCACTTAGCAAAAGCTACACGATCCGAATACATTTTTTTTTTCTATAAACGCCCACAGGCATAAACAGCATGCCATTAAAAATGCCAGCGTGTAAAACCACCTGACAGCTTTACTGCATACTTTGAGTTGTTTGTCCTAAGATTGAGTGTGAAGGTTACACTGAAAAATCAGGTCTCTTTCAATGTATTAGAATATCATCCAAACTGTTATGTATTTAATTAATTCGATTTTAAAGTGGAAGCTCATGTATTTTCAAAAACCACAGAGTGTTACATTTCAAACACTTATTTCTTTTAATGTTGATGACTATGCCATAGAGCTAATGAAATCTTAATATTCAGTTACAAATTCCATTCAATTCTAGATCAATAAAACTGGACTTTCAATATAAAAATATATTATGACCAACATAATTATGGGGAAAACTGATGACAGCGGTCCAGAACCAAGTTATTAACAGATTTAAAGACCTCAGACAAAGGTACGCCACAAAAGGCGTCAGCTACTCTATAAGACTGAATGCAGTTATTTTAACGGAAAGTTGAGTGGAAGGAAAAAGTATAGTTAGAAAATAGGTGCACAAGCCACAGCAGGCAAACCCATTCTAAAGTCTAGGACAAAAGTGATGACTGAAGCTGGAGTCTGACCTTTAACCCCTTAACTGTCATCTTCAAAACACTTATATGTCAGATATGAATTATGCAGATGACAGTTCACCACACAGACACAGTACATGGACTACTTTTGTTGGATGTCTTCTGTCAAGCCACTCCTCAATCAGAAGCCATGTGGAAGAGTGGAGACGAATAGAATCCAAGTTGCTTGCAGTAGAGAACAAAGTCTCCACCCTCAGTATGATGATTTGGAAAGCTGAGCCATTCTCTGATACTAGTTTGTATTTTATCAAATCTAAAGTCATCACAGCCATTTACCAAGAAATTTCAGAGCACTCCCTGCTTCACATTGCTGAAAGGCTCTATAAAGATAACATTTTCTGGGAGGACTTGGCACCTACCTACACTGCAAAAAGTATCAATACCAGGTTTAATGACCATGGCATCAGTCTGCTTGAGTTGGCCAAAGACACCTGATCCTAAAACCCAAAAATCTAGTTTCATCAAGCAGGAGCAGGCTCATCAAAGGCTACTAATAGAGCAACCTAGGCTTCTTCCAACATGTTGGCAGTCATGGGCCGATTCCCTTCATAAAACACACACCACTAATGCAGTAATTCATACAAGCTTATTGAGGGCATATACTCAGGGCCAGCCCTAGCCACATTAGGGAGATTTTGTGGGGCATCACTTAATGCAAAGCATTTTACATCCATTTCATTTTTTAAATTGCCAATATAATTTGTCAACATAGTATTTGTATTTAAGCTGTTCAAGTTAAGACACATCTGTTAAAGTTTTTTTTTTTTTTTTGCTTATCACCACACGCCATACAAAACAAAGCAAGAAATTGCTTTCAAAGTCTAACCTTGGCTGATTGCTAAAAACTGACTTTAGGTATTATTCCCCTGACCAACTCAGCAGGCACAAACACCCAGTTTTAATACTTTGCCCTTGGATAATTATAACCAGACGAACAGGGTTAATTGAACTGAAAAAGGTTATCCAAGCTTAGCTGCGGAGCGAAGAAATAATACCTGTCAGAGTCCTCAGACCTTCACACAAATTTCAGGTGAGCCACCTCATCCTCTTTTAAAACGATTACTTTAAGAGTGATGTTTAGACGTTGCACTTTAATAAATCATCTGTAAGGTATCTGGAGCATTGCTATTTTCTACATACAAGCCCATGTTACAGTTAACACTGTTGGACATTTCCCCTCAATTAATGTGTATTTTTCTGGACCTGATTCACAAAAAATTTTTACTATTAAGATAATATGTATGATTACCAATAGCACAGCAGTTAAGGGACTTAGGTCCACTTAACAATGGATTAAACCTTTTCAAAGTAATGACATATACATGTCTTATAAGAGAGAAATAAAAAGACACATTCATATTTAAGGTAACTTTATTTACAAACAAAAATAGGTGAATCCCATTCTTCTGCACAGATTGAACGCAGATGGATAAATGTGTTCCAGATGACAACCTGCAGGAAAAACAGGACATAAAGTGATAAGATAACTTGCATACATCTTGATGTCAGAAAAGCAATTTCTTAGTAAACACCAGAGCAGATAAATGTCACAACACCTCAAAACAGATTCCACCTGATACACACTGACGTTTATAATAAACTGTCACATTAATTTGCCCGAATGGGAGCTGATCTGCACAATACGGCTGCCACTTGACATCTGTTACTATTGTATTCAAGCATACGGTAATATATTTAAGAAATGCCATGTAGTGAAAGGCTAAAGAAGTGCAGGGGGAAGCCTGACTCCCACTTTACCAAGCAATATTGCAGCAAATGCCACATCATCCTGACATTTTAATAAAAGCAGATATGCTGGATCAAAATGGCAGCCATAATTACCTCGGAGGCAGAGTAACAACATTGGGCCATTTCACTTCTTCAGGAGCTGATGCCTGACAACGATGAAGGGGAATGTAAAGCCGCTGCCAAAGAACAGGACCATCATGCCCAGCAGACGCCACTTGTTTTCCACAGAGAAGGGTAGGTTCTGTGGGAAAAAAAACAACAAAACAGACAAGTTGCAATCTATGGTCAAAGTACTTATTTGTCAACTGCTCTTATAATATCTGGGGACCCCCTTTTTTTTTTTTTAACACATTTTTCCATTTATAAGTTCTTACTAGACTAAGGATTTAATTTAAATAAATATTTTCAATAAGCTGCTTCTAATCATCGAGAATAAACTTGTCTATGTAAACATTAAAAACCATAAATGGTCACTATGATGTTGCTGTAATGTTACGCAAAGACTGGGTCTTTCTGTAATGCCTGCAATGCAGATAAGAATTTGAGAGAAGCCAAATTAGACAGACATGCTTTGAAGCTGTTTGTATTGATTTCACTTAAAAAAATGTTCAAAAGTAAAAAGGCAGAAGACCTCTTCAATCATCACACTCTTGCAAAGATTAATAATGCTTTTGGCTTTTTAACCTGCTAATGCCATTTGGATTTCAGCTGCACTTTTCTTCTATTTAGAGTAATAATAGTTATTAGCTATTATTAATAACTGCAAACAATTTTCTCCTTATGCAACAAATGTACACTTCCTATACAGTGTACTGTTCTTACTTTCTGTTATAAATCCACCTTGGAGTGAATCTGCATGCCTCGACCTACCCGTCGCTGCACAGCTACTTAATCTGAACTTCCGTCACTGAGGGACAATAAAGTTTTTCTATTCTTCTCTGTCAACGTTAGCGCTCTATAGTTTACCTATATCTGCGACACAAAAAAGGTCAAAAGTGGGCCACAATTAGGATTTCCAAACAAGGCACACATTTTTGTAGTAATTGTGTTTAAAAAAATATATACATTTGGCAGAAAAAGAACAATTCGTATCAATATTTTTCCCCGGTTCGTGTCAATTTATCTACGACTTTGACCTTAACTGTTACAGCGGTTTACCGGAAGTAAAAAGAAGAAAAAAAAGTCAGATGAAAAAATCAATCAATTTTGGAAGTTTATCAACGTATATGCCTTTAATTACACCCACTTTTAGAATGAAATATTATAACTGCAGCAAATGCCACATGTATCACAAATTAAGAAGGCGGTTTTAGAAGTAGTTTGATAGCTGTTAGCTTGACATTGTTAGCCCTGTGTGTAAATATATATAGAATATCAGTATTAAATGTATAAAGACCACATTAGGTATATATTTGAAATTAAATAATGTTTAATGCGAACAAGTTGTCTCAAAAACTATTTATGTTATCTTTAATAGCGTTGTCATATTCTTGTCAATTAAACATGACCTCTATGTTAGCACTAGCTTAGCTAATGCCAGGCATCGGACACCGACAGGGCCAAGTCTCATTACAACGCCCTTTCCCTTAGGAGATAAACTCACCTTCCCTGGTCCTTCAGCATAGTGTGAAGAACGAACAGCAGATGTAGCGAATCGCCTCACAGCTTGTCCCAGCATAATTGTTGTCTGGTTTACTCTCTGTCTCAGTACACCGCTTCTGTTGCTGCTAATCGCGACCGTTTTGCGACTGTCTCGACGCAAAGGACTTTGGGAAATGAATGGAAGGTGTGCTGTGGGAAATGTAGTTTCAACACATCCACGATGACCGCTAGGTGGTTTGGTTTTGTAGGGGGTCTACAACCGTGCAGTTTGTCTTTCTACAAAAGGTGGAAAAATTATACATGGACTGTGTTAGAAAAGATAAGTTTATTTACATTGTAGCTTTATTTATATGTTGAAAAGATTTAAATCACTGAGCCATGAATATTTGTTTCCAACAACAACAACAACAACAACAACAACAACAACAACAACAACAACAATAATAATAATAATAATAATAATAATTTATTACATTATGGGTGTTACCATGCATGTCAACAATTTTTATGCATTTTATAAAAATTAAATAAAACATTTTTTTTTAGTTCAACTCGATATGTGTTTTTTCTACCTATCCTTTTCAAAAATTTCTAACAAAAATCAAGTGGTATGTTTTCTTTTTGCAATATTACAACAGCACACACACCCTTTAATTCTGAATTCTCTGATGGGTCAACTTGTTTTTATGTTTTATATAAAGTTAAAATAAATGTTTGGCAAAGATTAACACCGTCTCACTTGTATGTAGAATATTGAAACTACAAATGTATTAGATTTAAGTAGTATTTCTTTTTAATGACACCAATCTCCCTTCATTGGTATGGATCACATGCTATTTTTTTAACTGGTTTAAAATATGAGACACATAGTAGCAGGTGGTCAAACTCTCTAATCATCAGTAGTCTGATGATCTGAATGTCCTTGAACTCTCTTTGAATGTCCATCGAGTCTTGTCTGGCATCCTTCCAGTTACTGCTGTGTCTGGTTCTCGTCTGCTGTTCAGACACACCTGATGGAAGTGGCAGTTTCTGTCTTAAGTCAGAGATCAGAAACAATTTGAAAGGAAACCATTTGACAAAGCTCAAATTTAAGGAAAGCCATTAATCTACAACAGATTTGGTCAATGTGAACAAAAAGAACAAGCAAATAAATAAATAAATAGAGCAATATTTCAGTTTTGTTCTTCATTGAAAAATAAAGCCAATGACATGTCATACTTTAAAAGATTGAGCTTTTCTAATCTGTCAATGTCAAGAGAAAAGTAGCTATGATAACGTTTGTTAAACTTATTTTATTTGAAACGTGTTTGGAAATACACAACAATGTGGGGGAAAAAAAGATGAAACAAGATAAAAAGACAAAGAAAGAAAGAGATTATGAAGTATTCAGTAAAAAAAATACACTTTTATTTTAAATTTTGACTGCAGCGTTTACAATGACTTCATTTATTATTAAATGTTATCACTAACCAGTTTTAGCTTTGTTAAAAATTGCAAATGCAATTTGGTTGAAGCAAAAAATTAAAAAGAATCAGCTTAGTTACAGTATTTCACACAAAAGCAAATATTCACTATAAAACCATCCCCTTGATTAAAGCTAATCTCAATAAGGGCTATTTTAGAAGAGAGCTCTTTTTTTTTTAAACGACTCAGATTTTTGATAATGTAAGTGAATTACTTAATATTTTTTCATTTGTTAAAAATGTGCAATGAAACAAGTGAAGGTAAAATTACCCTCCAAAATGCAACAATAATCTAAAAATCCATGGAACATCTCTATTCAAAGAAAACGTTATGACAGCATTGTCAGCTTGTACCATTCTCTTTGCTGGTTGTGTTGAAGCTCCGACAAATTATCTCCTGTGATGCTGGCAGCTGCGTCAGGCTGGTTACCCATCGTCTCATCCATCAGTGCAGGGTCATCACCTGGCCTGTTGCCATTAGTTTGCCCTCACATTGCCACTGCAATCTGTTTAAAAAGCATTGAGGGATTGGGAATCATACTGTGTAGCTGGATGACAAATAATGTCATCATATCCCAGCTATAAATATTGATGTTATCTCATGCTTGCCACAAAAAGCTGGAGGCCCAGTTCTGAAACGCACCGTTTGTAACATTGTCAGATTAATCCATTCTGTGGATTCATTTCTTATTATTGTTGAGTGCGTTGTTGTCTGGTTACTGACCTTTCTTGGCTGATGAAAAAAGTGTATTCATCATAAATTCATGCTGGTAGAATAAATATAAATACAAATTATACTGAACACAACTATTAAGGTGACTTCCATATTCACTTGAGGCTTCTAATTAGTAGCCAGTGATACTGAAATCTACTATGTGAATCAATCATGCATGTATGTTGACATACATGGTTGGTTATATGCATAATAATATATGCAGATGGCCCACACTATCTTGAAAATAATTTACAGATTTAAAACAAAAGACTTGTGAAGCGTCAAATAATTATATTGTAATCTTCCTAAATCAGTTAATCATTTGTTCTCCTACAGTAACTTGCAAAAGTTTTCATACCAGTTCAACCTTTCTACTCAGAGTCGATCCTTAGTTAAACCACTCTTCTGTCAGTTGCAGCTGCAAAAATGTTAGAATCTGTCTGTGCAAAAATGGACGCAGATATTTTCTCCCTGATTCTCTTTTTTTGCTCAAGTGCATTCGGAATTGATAGAAAGCTTTCGGGAACATAAATGTTCAAATCTTGTAACTGATTCTGTTGGATTTTGGTCTGTACTTTGTACTTTTCTTGCTATGCAGTTAAAGAAAAGTTCACTCACTCAGTGTTTTTCAAGTAGGGGGGGGACCAGCTAGTGCTAGGGAGGCCACAGAATGCTGGAAGGAGATGAGAAAAATGCAAAATGGAAATAAATAAATAAAAATCTAATAATTTTTTAGTTTGTCAGATAAATTAAAAAAAATTCTGCATCACAAATTTTGATAATAAAATCTAATTAATTTTTGACTCAATATTATAAAATATAAGTTAAATGTTATTTGCCATGCTCATCTTTCTGATTGACTGCCAGTCAAATTTATCAAGCTGCTTTGTTCCTTAAACCAATGTTGCAAATGCAAAATCAACAAGTATTTGACAAGAAAAAGACCAAAGGGTGTGTCTACCAGCCTTGATGTGGAGTACACTGCTCCAAAAGCCCTAAGAACTCAGGGCCAACAAAATCAGAAGGTATGAGGCCATATTTATGCTGATAATATCTGAATAGTGAGTAAAAGTCAAAATAAACAATCTTAAATTTTATGTTTCTTTACATATTTTGTAGCATATGCTGTGGATTTCCAAAGGGGGTCCTCATCCAGAAGCTAATGCTGTGCAGTTAAGACTTTGTATGACTTTCTTTTATCAGTGACTTTCATCTTGCCAATATCACAAAGGCCAGAACTGTGGAGTGTAGGAATAATAGTTGCCGTGTCAACAGTCTTTCATCTGGGCTGTGGCTCTCTGCAGCTCCTTCAGAGTTGCAATAGGTTACCTGGCTGCTTCTCTGAATACTGCTCTCATTGCCCAGGTTTGCAGTTCTGTCTTATTCTTTCTATTTTCAGATGATGGATTGAACTGTGGTCTGTGAGATGTTCAATGCTTGGGTATTGGCTTAGAAACCCTGAGTTTGGGATTCTAAACCATTTAATGGTTGTATTAATTCACTCTGATTTAATACAACCATGCTGTATACTGTGTTACTTGGTTTATGATGCTCTTTGTTTACTAATATTCTCCTAAATGTGACAATTGTTAGATTTCTTTTTGAAAACCAACTCTTTGTCTACTTCATAAAATGACTTTGTGTTGGTTTGGCACTAATATTTCTATAGACTATGCTAAAATTTGTTGTTGTGACATTAATCCTTTTGCAAGGCACTGTATTTACCAGCCTTCTGCAGCACATGATGAATAGTAGGACGGATCGCCAAAGTACACAACACCTCTCTCCTTGTCTAGATTTGCAATAATGTTCCACAAAGAAGAGGAGGGGAAATAATGGATAGCATTGATCAGCGGTGACAGTTCATTTTGGCAGCAGCACTCTGGAGTTTAAACTGCCTTGTTATGTTAGCAATGATGAAGGAAATGTGTAGTTTACTTTGTGAAAAGTGAAAGACAGCAGTTAATTGTCATTCAGAATGTGATATTTATTTCCTGCAGCTTACATGGGTGACAAAAAAAGCACTTCACTAGTTTACAGTAAACCGTTTGTGACATTTGTTCATGTCTCTTTCATTTGATATTAACTTGTTCTGTGAAAATCTGTCTGTTTCTGTCTTTTACCCTCACAGACTGTTTTGTATCAATAAAAATGTGCCTCTCCATGTCCATTTTTAGTGTCAGCGAGTGTCCTCGCTGTTGAAGAGGGGGAACCCTACATGTTTATTGTTACGTGCACATGCACAGTTATGCATGCAGCGTGTAAAGCAGAGACACACACAGCCTGCAGCAAGGTCATGCTGGTAGCTCATAGTGTGCACAGAGTGGCATGATTTGACATTAATCTTTAAAGTGGATTAGGGGGAAATTGCTCGGACTTGAAGCTGACATAGTGCCCCTTGGGATGACCAGCCTGTAGCCCTGTAAGTTCACTGAAAGGTTTCTTAAATAACAAGCAACCTAACTGGGATTTGTATTTATGAAACATTGCTCCTCTTCTTAGTCAATGAGATATTTTAATACTGTATAACAAACAAGCCTTCAGACCCTCACCACTCTCTCTGCAATTGCTATTCTTCACAAGCAAAATGGACAATAATGATTGGATTCTATGCCAAACCTGCCAGGCTTGAAAGAGAATTAGATAGAGAATTACTCTGCAGGCCTGAGGTAAACATGACTAATTTCTGTCATTTCATTTCTTTTTGTTCTCTCTCCTTTTTTTTTCTTTTCTTTTTGCGTGAGCCCCGGGATACTTCGAATCATTGTGTTTTTTTATGGGGTTCTTTTGTGAAAGTTTCTTTGAATTAGACAGAGGGAAATATCTTGTTCATTTTTAGAAACTGTCAGTGGTTTTTATCAACATTTTTGTGTTTTACCCAGATCACAACACTGTTATTAGTTGTGATCTAATAACTAGATCATAATAAGAAGATATTATTATGAGGCCCCATCGTGTGTACTTGAAGCTTCACAGCTGTGTAAAGGATTGAGACTCTTAATTTGAACGAAGAAAAAAGGTAGTGTATGAGATACAAGCAAAACTGTTGTGGATTCTTCTCAGGGTGCTATTATCTGAATTAAATTCTTTAATTGATTAGATGGAAACTGGACAATGATAAAACATCCACATTCTGTGTGCACATATGGACTAACAGCTGCTGCTGTATCTCTTTTATACTGCGTCCCCCTTCTTCCACTTTCCATTATTATCCTTGACAGTGCATAGTGGTTACGGGGTTATAACTACCTCTTGAGGTGGATCTGGAGGAACTAATTAAAAATGGTGGATTAGTTTCAACCCCCAATCCATGAAGAAGACCTTTCAGTTGATTTCAAAATGTCTTCAACATGGGTAGATTGCAGAATAAAAGGATGATCTGACACGGGCCACTGACCGACAAAATATGAGCAAAGTCTAAGCACTGAACAAAAATACAGCTGTGCAACCCAGTTATGCTAAAGTTAAAGTTTCCACCAGAGCCGTAGCTTCCTATTGGCAGTTCAGTTAATGGCTAACTCTGGACTGGATTTAGTCCAATTAGTCCTTTTCAATGAGTGGCATCAGGACAAAACTACAGTCATAATTCTTTTTTTTTCTTCATTTTTATAATGTTGTAAGTCCTTAGTGTTTGCTTGTTTATTGGTATCTATCTTGCCACATGCACTAACGATTGGTTGCTTCCTTTTCTTTTTTAACATTAATTTCTGTGTTTTTTTTCACTTGTGGCATCGTTTCTTAGTCATGCTGACATTTAGTCATGCTAATTGTTACTTATTATCTTCCTTTTGTCTTTAGTTTACCATTCCATGCAGCAGACATTATTTTTTTTCTTCTTGCTTTCCCCCAGATCCTGTTGTTCATTAGTCTCACCTAATCCACATCAAATAATGACCGCCATAGCTTAAATATTTTTATGTTTTGTCAGGACCTTGCCAGATTCCTCAGTTTTTCGTGCCTGTCATGCAAAAGCCTTAATGATTTCAGCATCTGCAAATGTTTCCTTTCAACATGATTACGCCTTTATGCAGCTTGACTTTAGTTGTGCAGTCATCACCACTTAGAGCCAAATGTTTCAGTTTATGAAGCGTATTCTATTTGTCAAAGAGCCAACACATAGAAAAGTGGAATTCTTCAATTTCTCATAAAAATTGTTAAAGTCTTTAGTTTTAGTTAGCCTGGTCTGGTAATGTTGTCTTATCTTGTGAGAGAAACATGTACTTTAACCTCCATACCTAAATTAAAATTAGCCCTCAAAATATTTTATTTTTATCCATCATTAAATAGATTTTCTGTCAATTTCATCCTCTTTCTATTTCTTTACCCTAAAAACTAAAATGGTAAAAGTCCAAAAGCCAATAGGAATACTCCATCCATACATATAATATTATATTTGCTCAAAATATTTCAGAAACAAAGATTCACTTTGTTTAATGATTCTAAATGATGTTTTTAACCAGTTTTAGGAGTAAAATGCTTTTGTTTTGTAAAGTGCCTTGAGATGACTTGCTTTGAATTGACTCTGAATAGATGAAGTGAACTGAAATACTGGTTTCATTTTTTGAAAAATATATAAGGTGATATACAAAATACAGAATATTTTTTTTACTGTATCACTTCTGTTTAGATGACTGAACATTTTGTAGCAAGAATGTGCATGGAAGCTCATAGAAAAGTCTTGTCTAGTACATATTGTGCAGAAGTAGAAAGTGAATAAAGAAAATAAAGGTTTCTTTACATGGTCACTCTTTTATGTTCCTTAGACACTTTCACACCACTGGGCAATCTACTTTTCTTTTCAAACTCCTTGGATGCACAGGCTTATTACTCATGTATTACTTGTAAACCCCATTCTCTCACCCTTGAGGCATTGCAAAAACTTCAAAAGAAAATCATTTAACTTTTATTCAGTCTGACAGCACTTATATATTTATAAATTTTTCTTTTTTTTTTCAGCTGGTTGGGAGGCAGAATGAGAACTGAACATTTTGAGGTCTGTGCTACAACCGATGACAGAATCTTCACTCCTAAACAAAACCAGAACCCCCAAAAAACACCTTGACTGAGTGGACACTCATTAAATACATTTACATTTTGAGGTGTAAAGTCACTTTCCTAAAATAATGGCCTAAGTAATTTTTGGCCAAATATAATTTTTTATGTATTTATTTTTTCCTAATCATCTCTAAGAGAAAATGACTCAGTTCATTATTTTAGGAAAGCGACAATGTGAATGTAATTCTTTTTTACTTACATAAATATAATTGGTTATGTAAATATGGTGTGTGAGTATAAACAAACATTTAGTATGTCAATGTGTTTCCCGTAAAATTAACCTGAAAAGCAGAACAAGTGAATTCTCAATTACTATTTAGCAGTGCAGAAAAAAAAATGTATGCTCCTCTTCAGAAAGTGTATGTAAATATCAGATTTTAATTAGATTTTTCCAAGCAATATCTAAATGTTGTAAAAGCTTTTACTATCAGACATGTGAATGACAGCACAGCGCTTCTTTATGGATAAAATCTAGTTTTCCCCTCTCTGTACGTTCACATGTTTACACAATAGTTGTTTGCCAGTATTTGTGTCTGTGGAATATGTACCGTCCTTGGTAATCCAAGCAGCCCATTCAGAATGAACTGCTGCTTTGCCACCCTGTCAAACATGAGACAGAGTGCCACAAAGCCACCTGTCAGTGGTCCGTTAAGCAAAGCTCCAGGCTGACCAAGGACTGACCGGGAGCATCTGTGCCACTGTTCGCCTCTAATACGCTAATGAGAGTTGTCAAGCTGTCGAATGCTCTCTGGTTGCCCTCTGGCACTAACAATGGCACCTTCAATTTGGTTGTCTTGAGTGACATTAACAAACACAGCTGCATTGGGGAACAGACTTATTCGACATCACGCTGCGCACTGACATGCTCACAAACAAATCAAACAAGCTGGAACGACAGCCAAACATAAAACCCTTAACACACAGACAGAATGGCAAACAAAGAGGGGAAAGTGAAAAATGATAGTTTTAATAATGTAGTTAGGCTGGTGCATGTTCCTGCGTCCTTACCACCCAATTTGTTTTTCTGTTTGTGCCACCAAAAGAAGTCAGTGGTACTCAGTTACCCCGATGGAAGCATGTCTCCAGTATAACAGTATTTAAATCCTCTCCCATGTCCCTGTAGACACTCCACCCAAATGTCCCATATTAAACAAGTCTAGAACTATCTAACAACACACTTATTCCAGAACAATGCCATTAGGAAAAAATAACTCATTCCCTCCTGTTTCACCGATTCCACATGAGAATTCTTGATTGATGCCATGCATCAAGGCAGTGCAACCCTCTGTCACCTCATGAAAAGCGCAGCACGTGCCAGTCGCTCAAGTGCTTGCAGGGGTGTGTGTGGGGGTGTGTGTGTGTGTGTGTGTGAGAGGTCTTGGGGCACTTCACTCTAAACCTGCCAAGCATCCATCAAGCTCACTCCGGCTCCTCTTGGCTCCCTTAACATGTTTCTCCCTGCAGAATTACGAGGCTCTGACCTTGTTCCGCAACAACAAAATCTTTCTGGCAAGACATAAAAAACACACACAAAAACAGTTAAATTGGAAAAGTTGGATTCCACTTTAAAGTGAAGGCTGACATGCTGACTGCACTTTCCAGATGCTCAGTAAACAAGATGATCATGACTGAATGGCTGTACCTTAGAGCACCAAGATGCTGGCCCTGCACCTGTTATTGTATTTGAGGTTATGCATGTGTCAGGCTGGATTCGGTTTGTTTTATTTGCTGGCTTATTGCTTATGTTTTTTTTTAATCTGAATTCTTTTCATGGTTTGTCTTGCTCTCAGTTTGCACCTCCACAACAAACATAAGGTTCAGTTGAATCAATAAACTCTAGAGTTGTACTTGTTTCTGGGGTGTACTTCATTTATTAAAACAAGACTAAGTCAAAAATGAAACGGTTTGTGATAAATTAAGACATTTTGGAAACACAAGTTTGTATTAGTTTTAAGTAAATT